>CAUYQU010014294.1:0-26958 GCA_963574635.1 Cheracebus regulus | reverse complement strand
AAACAGAAGCAATGACAAAAAACACATGATTATCTCAACAGATGCAGAGAAGTCCTTCAACACAATTCAACAATGCTTCATTTTAAAAACTCAATAAACTAGGTATTGATGCAACATATCTCAAAATAATAAAAGCTATTTTTCACTTTTTGTTGTTTTTGACTCTAACTCTGGATTGGAAGCCCTTTCTATACGTTATCTTAAAAAGTGTACTCTCTGTACTGTGGCATTTTCCAAACTATATTATAATCTTAAGCTTATTTTATTATAACTTTCCTACTATATTTTAAGTTCCATGTAGGGACAGACTGCATTCATCTTGCTTAACATTGTATTTCCAACAACTGAGCACAGACTTTGGCACATAAGTTCCTGTTTACACATAAAGAGTTCTTGTTTATACATAAAGAGCTAAATGAATGAATAAATAAAATAAGAAGTGTCCTAAGATAATAATGGAAAATGTTAAATGAATATATTTTAGAGAATATTTAAAAAATCATTTTCTTTTATAATAGAATCCCCTCTTCACTATAAACAGAAGTAAATACAGTAATTGATTGGGAAACCAAGGGTGAATACATATGACAGAAGGAAGAGTTTGTAGCATGGTGATTTAAATAAGATCAGCAATAGAATTTGGCATAATTATAGAGTGGAGAACAGATGTATTTATTGAACTCTGGGTTTCTCATATTTTTCTTATTTAATTAATGTAGTTAAATTATCATGATTGTTTTAGTGAATATTCAATTGTATACTTTAAATATTATTAATAATTTTGGAATACAATAGTAAATTTAAAATTTATCTTGTTCATTTTTTGAGACAGAATTTTAATATATCAACCACATTTAAAAAATAAATATTTTATTAAATGGCAGAAATTTCATAGGTGAAGTAAGTTGAACTTTAAAAGTCAAATTTAAAAATATAATTAGAAAATAATAAGAATAGGTTATTTTAATTCAAAATATTTGGCTCATTAATATATATTTACTGATAAAATCTAAGCTATCCCTAAAATAGAAATAATACAATGACATGAAGAATTTGACTTTAGATTAAATATTAGGGAGTAAAGCGTTTTAATTCAAATTTTTCTTCTAAAACTCGTAAGAAACAAGAGAAAACAAAAGTAAAAGAGAGAAAAATATGGTTTTCAGTGAGACAAATATCTGTAACCTCAAACCCTTAACTGAGGATGAATATGTATCAAATACATGTAATTGGGGTCAAAATAAGGAAAAGTATCTAGGATCAATTAGATATTAGGATCTTTGGCTAATTACTATTTTGTATGTGTAATAGACCTGAAAATTTTCTACTTACCATTTCTCTATTCTTCTCTCTAAATATACGCTGAAGTGAGCCTGAGTTGGGGAGAAGGACTTTCTGTTAACTTGATCACACCTCCCTTCTCTCTGTTATAATATGAACTTCTTGGTCTACTGTATGTGATTGTGAGTCTGGTATTTAAACCTACTTATTTTTCACACAACGTAGTCTCTGCGTGCAAACCCATATTTCATCTGGTGCTCAAGGAGACACAAATCTCTTCCAATGCAGAATGAAAAATTCGCTTCATTGGATTTGCTGAGAAATGGTACACCGGGCTTCAAGTGAAACACTCCCCTCAATTTTTTTCACAGGAAATTTCCTACCCCAGATTTTTACCCCTTGAAATTATGAATGATGAGATTCTTTTGTAGATAAACTGCTTCCTGATATAATCAAAAGTGGAAGAATGCCAACATACAAAATTATAGTTTGGAATGGGTAAGTTTTTCAAGCACAAAGAAATTTAAAGAATATTTGGTCAATTTTCTATAAATTTTTTGGAAGTATGTAATTTTCTTGGGAACTAAAAATGAGGAAATCAATACAGATGAAGAAATTTAAAACCAATAGAGCAATAACTATAGAACAAAAGAAGAAAATTTTGAGGAGAGTTTAAACATGTAAAAAATAATAGGCCATCCCAGGTGGGTTCACAGATGAACTGTTTTTCAATTCCATGGAATATTAAGAACGAATTTACAGTCTTTCAGACCAGAGGACAAAAAGGAACTCTTCCAAACTATTTTGCACAAAGCTAGAATTATAATGCTACCCAAACTTGACGCGTAAAACACACACTCACATGTATAACTACACAATGGCCTCATGTTTAATTACTGATGCTGAAATCTCAAAAAAAATTTAAAAATCCACAATACACCAAAGAAGTTTATAAATTGACCACAAAATTTTACTCTAGTAATTCATGTATAGGTCAGTATAAAAGCATCCATTTGTAACTTCACCATATTCATATATAAAAGTAGAAAAACAGTATTATTTTAATAGAAACTAAATTACATTTGTAAAATGTGTAACATCCATTTCTGATAGTAACTCATAACAAGAGGAGAAAAATTAAAATTTCCCATAGCACGACTTTAATAAGCCCACAAAATTCTTTAATTCCAAATTTAAAAAAAAACCCCTGCTTAGCTGAAATATGCAAATTTCTATTGAAGTGAGAAATGAAGCAAGGATATACTGTTTGATATAAAATCACCACAAATTGTGTTTCATTCTGTCATTAAGAGATGCTTATTTTATTTTTCTTGGTCTGACCCTGTGACTGTAAATCAGTGGAAGTAATGGCAGTTTCACGGGACGCCTTAAAGAAGGCCAGCTTTTGCTATTTTTTTTTTTTTTTTTTGAGGCAGAGTCTTGCACTGTCGCCCAGGCTGTCGTGCAGTGGAGCTCTGCTAAGTGAGAAATATGACCAGGCTGCTAGAGAGAACACATAAAGAGACCAAGTGGAAAAACTTGGAGCAGAAGCTTTGTTTGTTTTTGAGACCGGGTCTGGCGCTATCAACCAGGCTGGAGTGCAGTGGCAGGATCTTGGCTCACTGCAACCTCCTGCTCCCGGGTTCAAGCGATTCTCCTGCCTTAGGCTTCCAAGTAGCTGAGAGTACAGACACATGCCACCATGTCTGGCTAATTTTTGTGTTTTTACTAGACATGGGGTTTTGCCATGTTGGCAAGATTGGTCTCAAACTTCTGACAGACGGAGTTTGGCTCTGTCCCCCAGGCTGGAGTGCGGTGACGCAATCTCAGCTCACTGCAACCTCTGCAACCTAAGTTCAAGCAATTCTCCTGTCTCAGCCTCCCAAGTATCTGGGATTACGGGTGCTTGCCACCACATCCAGCTAATTTTTGTGTTTTTGTTTCTTTATTTTTTATCTCCCCCCAACTTTCTTTTTTTATCTTTTAAATTCGGGCTACATATACAGGTTTGTTACATAGGTAAAATTTTTGTATTTTTAGTAGAGATGGGGTTTCCCATGTTGGCCAGGCTGGTCTCGACCTCCTAACCTCAGGTGATCCTCCCACCTTGCCCTCCCAAAGTGTTGGGATTACATGCGTGAGCCACCGCGACTGGCCGGCAGAAGCTTTGAGACTAATTTTTGTATTTGTATTTGTATTTTTATGTTTTCTCTTTCTCTGATGAGATGGAGCAGCCATCTTAGCAACGCAGCTGAACCTCCAGCTGTTGCCACCTGAGTGCAACTGCAGCAGAGAACCTAGGCAAGACCAGCACATGAAACCCACTGAGCCAAGCTGACCAACAGATCTATACGATATAGAAAATAATTTTTGTTTTACGCTTCTATGAGTTGAAGTTGATTGTTATAGAGTAAACAATAGCTGAAAAAGAGCTGTTACTTAGAAGTTGCTCCTGTAATACAAAGCTAACACATGAGGCATTGGCTTTAGGGTCTGGTGCAGAGTGGAAGGACGGCGAAACAATTTTTATTGGAGGCAAGAAAAAGACAACTTGTGCTATGAAGTGCTGGAAAGTTTGGCATCAGGTTTGCTGGAGGTAATGTGGAAAATGTATATATGTAGTTGATCCTTATTCATGGATTCTGTGTTTGTCCGTTTGCTTAATTGGCAAAATATTTGTAATCCCCAAATCAATACTTGTGGCACTGTCATCTGTAGACATGCACATAGCAGTGAGAAATCTGAGTCATCAAACACCGTAGTCCAGCTGAGGCAGAACAGGGCGGTTCTCCTTGTGTTTCAGCTCCCTTAAAATGTTCTTTTGCGGTCTATTTAGTGCCACAAGTTTTACATTTTTGTGCTTTTTATTGGTGATTTCACTGTCTAAAAATGACCCCAAAGCATACTGGTGAAATACTATCTGGTGTTCTTAAGTGCTAAAAGGCTATAATATGCCTTATGGAGAAAATACATGTTAGATAAGCTTTGTTCAGGCGTGAACACAGGGCTGTTGGCTGTGAGCTTCGAGATAAATAAAAGTACAAATTAACTAAAGTTTCCTTATACAGAAATGCACATAAAACAAGGTCATGCATTAGTCAATTGACAAAAATACTGTGACTATAGAGGCTCATGAGAATCTAACCCTGTATTTCCCTTAGGGGCGATGATTCAGTATTCACTAATTAGGTGTTCACCAGAAACTTATAACTACCTTAAATAAGCTGAAATGGCTTACATATAAATACATACCTGTAGACATGGATAAGGAGATTTCAAGACAGAATGTTGGTAATGCTGACTCATTTCTTGTATCTGAGCATAAGAAAGGAAAAAATAGCATTCAAGTAAAGTATAAAAAAGTGTTTCAAACCGATGGCTTGCTGTTTGGAAAATCTACTCTTTCTTCGTCTCAGATTCTCCAGGCATCAGAATACGATTAAAACATGGTTTCTTTGTAACAATAGTGAGTGGGAATTCACTCATGATTTGGCTCTCTGTTTGTCTATTATTGGTGTGTAGGAATACTTGTGATTTTTGCGCATTGATTTTGTATCCTGAGACTTTACTGAAGTTGCTTATCAGCTTAAGGAGTTTTTGGGCTGAGATGATAGGGTTTTCTAAATATATGTCATCTCATGTCATCTGCAAACAGAGAAAATTTGATTTCTGTTTGAATATCATTTATTTCCTTCTCTTGCCTGATTGCCCTGGCCAGAACTTCCAATGCTATGTTGAATGGAAGTGGTGACAGGCGGCATCCTTGTCTTGTGCTGGTTTTCAAAGGGAATGCTTCCAGCTTTTGCCCATTCAGTGTGATACGGGCTGTGGGTTTGTCATTAAATAGCTCTTATCATTTTGAAATGTGTTCCATCAATACCTAGTTTGAGACATTTTAGCATTAAGGGTGTTGAATTTTATAAAAGGCCTTTTCTGCATCTATTCAGATAATCACGTGGTTTTTGTCATTGGTTCTGTTTATACGATGGATTACATTTATTGATTTGTGTATATTGAGCCAGCCTTGCATCCCTGGGAAGAAGGTGACTTGATTGTAGTGGATTAGCTTTTTGATGTGCTGCTGGATTCAGTTTGCCAGTATTTTACTGAGGATTTCACTTTGATGTTTGTCAGAGATATTGGCCTGAAATTTTCTTTTTTAGTTGTGTCTCTGCCAGGTTTTGTTACCAGTATGATGCTGCCCTCATAAAATGAGTTAGGGAGGAGTGCCTTCTTTTCTACTCTTTGGAATAGTTTCAGAAGGAATGTTATTAGCTTGTCTTTCTACCTTTGGTAGAATTCTGCTGTGAATCCATCTGGTCCTGGGCTTTTTTTTTTTTTTTTTTTTGGTTGGTAGGCTATTAATTACTGCCTCAATTTCAGAACTCGCTATTGGCATTAAGGGAATACATCTTACAAAGGATGTGAAGGACCTCTTCAAGGAGAACTACAAACAACTGCTCAAGGAAATAAGAGAGGACACAAACAGATGGAAAAACATTCCATGCTCATGGTTAGGAAGAATCAATACCGTGAAAATGGCCATTCTGCCCAAAGTAATTCATAGATGCAATGCTATCCCCAACAAGCTACCACTGACTTTCTTCACAGAATTAGAAAACAACTACTTTAAAATTTATAGGGAACCAAAAAATAGCTTGTATAGCCACGACAATCCTACACAAAAAGAGCAAAACTGGAGGCATCATGCTATCTGACTTCAAACTATACTACAAGGCGACAATAACCAAAACAGAATGGTTCTGGTACCAAAACAGATATATGGACCAATGGAACAGAACAGAAGCCTCAGAAATAATGCCAAACATCTACAACCATCTGATCTTTGACAAACCTGAAAAAACAAGCAATGGAGAAAGGATTCCCTATTTAATAAATGGTGTTGGGAAAACTGGTTAGCCATATGCAGAAAACTGAAACTAGACCCCTTCTTTACACCATATACAAAAGTAGCTCTAGATGGATTAAAGACTTAAATGTAAGACCTAAAACCATAAAAACCCTAGAAGAAAACTTACGCAATACCATTCAGGACATAGGCATGGGCAAAGACTTCATGACTAAAACACCAAAAGCAATGGCAACAAAAGTCAAAATTGATAAATGGCATCTAATTAAACTAAAGAGCTTCTACACAGTAAAATAAACTATCTTCAGAGTGAACAGGCAACCTACAGAATGGAAGGAAAACTTTGCAATCTATCAAAAAAGGCTAATATCCAGAATCTACAAGGAACTTACATAAATTTACAAGATAAAAACAATCCCATCAAAAAGTGGGCAAACGATATGAAAAGATACTTCAAAAGAAGACATTTATGCAGCCCACAAACATATGACAAAAAGTTCATCATCACTGGTCATTAGAGAAATGCAAATCAAAACCACTTTGATATACCACCTCATGCCAGTTAGAATGATGATCATTAAAATGTCAGGAAACAACCAATGCTGGAGAGGATGTGGAGATGTAGGAATGTTTTTATACTGTTGTTGGGAGTGTAAATTAATTCAACCATTGTGGAAGACAGTGTGGCAGTTCCTCAAGGTTCTAGAAATAGAAATACTGTTTGATCCAGCAATCCAATTACTGGATATATACCCAAAGGATTATAAATTATTCTACTATAAAGAATAATTATGTATGTTATAATTAGTCTTAATAATTATGTATGTTATAATATGTCTCTTATAAAACCCTTACAAAATCATCAGATCTCGTGAGAACCCACTCACTCTCATGAGAACAGCATGGGGAAAAAGACTCCTATGATTCAATTATCTGCACCTGGTCCTGTGTTTGACACATGGGGATTATTATAATTCAAGTTGAGATTTGGGTGGGGACACAGAGCCAAACCATATGAATTATACTTATTTATTTATATTGAACCAAACTTGCATCCCAGAAATAAAGTATATTTGATCATGGTAGATTAGCTTTTTAATATGCTGCTGGATTTCATTTGCTAGTATTTCGTTGAGAATTCTTGTATCTACGTTCATCAGGAATAGTGGCCTGAAGTTTTCTTTTTTCATTGTGCCTCTGCCAGGTTTGGGTATCAGAAATAATGCTGGCCTCATTGAATGTGTTAGAGAAATGTCTGTCCTCCTTAATTTTTTTGAAATAATTTCAACAGTATTGATACCAGCTCTTCTTTTTATATTTGGTAGAATTTGGTTGTGAATTTGTTTAGTCCTGGCTTTCTTGTTTAGTAGGCTTTTTCTGGTTTTATTACTCATTCAATTTTGGAACTTGTTATTGGTCTGTTCAGTTTTAATTTCTTCCTGGTTCAATCTTGGGAGGTCATATGTTTCCAAGAATTCATTTGTTTCTTCTAGGTTTTCTAATTTGTGTGCATATAGATATTTATAATCATCTCTGATGCTTTTTTGCATTTCTGTGGGGTCAGTGGTAATTTTCCCTTTGTCATTTCTGATTTTTTTCTATTTATCTTCTCTTTTTTTTCTTGATTAGTCTCCTAGTGGGTTATCAATTTCATTTATTTTTTCAAAAAAAAAAAAACAAAACAAAACCCAGCTTTTGGTTTCATTGATCTTTTATGTGGTGATTTTGCATCTCGATTGCATTCAGTTAACCTCTAATATTGGTTATTTCTTTTCTTCTGCTAGCTTTGTGGTTGGGTTGTTCTTATTTTTCTAGTTACTCTAAGTGTGATATTAGGCTGATAATTTCAGGTATTTTTAACTTTTTAAAAAAATTTCAATACATTCATTGGGAACAGGTGGTGTTTGGTTACATGAATAAGCTATTTAGTTGTGATTTCTGAGATTCTGGTGCACCTATCACCCAAGCAGCACACACTGTACCCAATGCGTAGTATTTTAGCCTTCACTCTCCTCTTGCTCTTTTCCTCAAAGTCCGTTGTATCATTTTTATGCCTTTGCGTCCTCATAGCTTAGCTCCCACATATGAGTGAGAACATGCCATTCTTGAGTTACTTCACTTAGAAAAATGGTCTCCAATTCCATTCAGGTAAGCTATATACATATCTCACATTTTCTTATCCATTTGTTGATTGATGGATATTTGGCCTGGTGCCATATTTTTGCAATTGCAAATTGTGCTGCTATAAACATATATGTACAAGTATCTTTTTCATATAATAACTTCATTTCCTCTGGGTAGATATCCAGTAGTGGGATGATGAACTAAATGGTAGATCTCATTTTAGTTCTTTAAGGAATCTCCACACTGGTTTCTGTAGTGGCTGTACTAGTTTACATTCCCTTCAACAGTGGAAAAGTTTTTTTACCATATCCACACCAAAGTCTATTATTTTTTTGATTATGGCCATTCTATCAGCTGTAAGGTAGTGTTACATTTTGGTTTTGATTTGCATTTCCCTGACAATTAGTGATGTTGAACATTTTTTGAAGTGTTTCTTCGCCATTTATACATCTTATTGTAAGAATTTTCTATTCATGCCCTTGCCTACTTTTTGGAGGGATTGTTTGTTTTTTGATTGGTGATTTCTTTGAGTGCCTTGTAGATTCTGAATATTAGTCCTTTGTCAGATGTATAGATTGTGAAGATTTGTCTTCCACTCTGTGGGTTGTCTGTTAACTCTTCTGACTATTTCTTTGCTATGCATACACTTTTTAGTTTAATTAAGTTCATTCCACTTATCTTTGTTTTTGTTGTGTTTGCTTTTGGGTTCTTGGTCATGGAGTAGTTGCCTAAGCCAATGCCTAGAAAGGTTTTTCCAATGTTATCTTCTATAGTATTTATGGTTTCAGGTCTTAGAATTAAATATTTGATCCATATTTACTGATTTTTGTTTAAGGTAAGAGATTTGAATCCAGTTTCATTCTTCCACATGGGACTTGCCAATTATCATTGCACTATTTGTTGAATAGGGCGCCCTTTCTCAACTTTATGTATTTGCTAGCTTTGTTGAAGATCAGCTGACTATATTTGGCTTTATTTCTGGGTTGTTTGTTCTATGTCATTGGTGTACATGCCTACTTTTATACCAGAACCATGCTGTTTTTGATGACTGTGGCCTTGTGCTATGGTTTCAAGTCAGATAATGTGATGCCTTCAGATTTGTTCTTTTTGCCTAATCTTGCTTTGGCTATGTGGGCTCTTTTTGGGTTCCGAATTTTAGGGCTGTTTTTTTCTAGTAAGGTGAGGAATGATGGTGGTAGTTTGATGGGAATTGCATTGAATTTGTGTATTGCTTTTGGTGGCATGGTCATTTTCACAATATTGATTCCACTCATCCATGATCATGAGATGTGTTTCCATTTGTTTGTGTCATCTATGATTTTTTTTTTTCAGCTATACTTTGTAGTTTTCCTTGCAGAGGTCTTTTTCTTGTGGCAATTAGGGTTGTGTTCTTGATTTGATTCTCAGCCTGGTTGCTGCTGGTGTATAAGAGAGCTACTGATTTGTGTACATTAATTTTGTATTTTGAAACTCTGCTGAATTGATTTACCAGTTCAAAGAGTTTTTTGAATGAGTCTGTAGGGTTTTCTATGTATACAATTGTATCATCAGCAGTGGTAGTTTGATTTCCTCTTTACCGATTTGGATGCCCTTTTTTTTTTCTCTTGTCTGATTGCTCTGGCTAGGACTTACAGTACTATGTTGAATAGAAACGGTGAAACTGAGCATCCTTGTTTTGTTCCAGTTTTCAGGCAGAATTCTTTCAACATTTCCCCATTCAGTACAATGTTGGCTGTAGGTTTTCAATAGACGGCTTTTATTACCTTGAGATATGTCCCTTCTATGCTGATTTTGCTGAGGGTTTTAATAATAAAGGGATGCTGGATTTGTCAAATGCTTTTTCTGCATCTATTGACAATCATGTGATTTTTGTTTCTAATTCTGTTTATGTGGTGGATCACATTTGTTGACTTACATGTTAAATCATTCCTGTGTCCCGGGTATGAAACTCACTTGATCATGGTGGCTTATCTTTGTGATATGCTGTTGGATTTGTTTTGCTAGTATTTGTTGAGAGTTTTTACATATATATCTTCATCAAGAATATTGGTCTGTAATTTTCCTTTTTTGTTATGTCCTTTCCTGGTTTTGATATTAGGGTTATACTGGCTTCCTAAAATAATTCGAGAGGATTCCCTCTTTATCTTTTGGAATAGTGTCAATAGAATTGGTACCAATTCTTTGAATGTCTGCTGTGACATGGTATAGACAGTCATAAAACCTCCTGTGGGATCTGTAGTTAATTTCTAAATATAACTTTTCTTCATTTGTCAAAATAAGATAAATTTCATCAATTTAATTTTATAAAGTTATACCATTCTTATATTTCTGCAATAAACTCTATTTGACATGATTAATTATATTTTCATATGTTGAAGATTTGGTTGTCTAATACATTTAGAATTTTTATACTCTTGCTTGTAAGTGAAATTACTATTTATTGAACTGCTATCAGCAAACTTTGGTACACTAGTTTCATAAATGAGCTCTATTCTCTGCCACTGTTATCTATTCCTACCTTGTTGCTTTCATATTTTTCCTCATCAGCGTGTTAAAGATTGTAAGTACCACTATTTTCCCTCCAACTACGCAATTTCATGATGCTTTCATAACCTTGATCCTGATATTTATTTTCTGATATTTGTTATATTTTCCTTACATTTCTTGCATTTAGTCCAAGGGAGGAAGCCATTAACTTGAATGTATTCTTCATCTAGTGAGGAATAGGAAAGAGTGCAACTAATCAACAGTATAACTTGAATCATTTAGTTAAATTCTATTTTTATTGTAAATACATTTTTACTTTACATAAATATGTAGAGCATATTTACAATACATTTTTACTTTACAGCATATATATTATGCTCCATGGAAAAGGTAAATTCCATGTAAGGTGCTTTTAAAATGATTTGGACATAGACTTATTTTCTAATAATTTTTTTATATGTTTCAAGATGTATTTTCAGGGAAAAAGTTGTGACTTAAAAGTTTTAGCATGAATTTCGATGGGCATTGTTCCTTCATCCATGTGCAGTTGATGCATATTTAGTTTCCTCTACGTTCTTGTAAGATAAATTAGTCAAATTGGTAATTCATATAACATTGAATATTCAATTCAAGCCATACATAAGTCAAAATGTAATATTTCGTTAATTTCCATCTTGTTATTTGATTCTCATTGGCTTTGTAAGACACAAACTGAGTAACTTACATGGGAGAATCTTTAATTAGACAAAGTTCAGGCACTATAAGCAACGAGCATTTTGACAACAGAAACATTAGTTTTCAAAAGATGCTTTTTGCAAGCCTTTGTAACAAAACCTTTTAATCCACTCTTGATAAACGTAAACAATAAAATTATAAACATAGTTTTCAAGAGAAAAATATATATGTACTAATTTATCTGAAGAAAAAAAAAACCCTGTGCTTATTATTGAGAGAAAAGATGACAGGTGTTCAAGCTATCCAGATGTGTTAATCAAATCACTGCCTTAAGTAAATACATGCGAAAATATAATAATATGCTAAGTAATAAAGTCAAAGAAAACCTTACCTAAAAATGTATGTACAGTACTAGGAGTCTGATATTTAAAAACTTACATATGCACTTATAAGTCAGTTTAAAATACCCACTGGATTGAGCAATAAAATATGAAAATGACTTCGTAAATTGGAAATTCACTATGGCTATTTTTATTTGCAACACAATTTTCATATATCTTTCACAGACAGTGGTGAATTTTCCTTGTCTTCATTAGCTTATTGTCATTTTCACTTATCCAAATTATTTTTATTTTCAGATGCCCTGCTTTTGGATATTTATTAACTTATTATTGATTAATTAATTGACAAAAAGAATGAAAAATTAAATATTAGAAGCAGAAGAAAAAAGATTTCTCAAGGATAGTTTGACTTTTTTTAAATGTAACTGAGAATGCTAAATTGATAAGTATATATCTCTAATTTTTTAGTACCCACTGTACTCTAGGCCACAAAATATTCAGGCAATGCAAATCTGAATTGACAATTTGACTTATACCATGTTAAAAATATTTCCATAAATATTTTAGGATGAAACACTAAATAGATCAACAGGGAAACTCAGTTTTAATTAAATGGAAAATCTTATTTTTAATGTAAAAAATTGGAAAGGAAAGCTTGGTATTGTATTAAAAGGGAACAACTCTTCTTTAAAAGAATATTCTTTAGAAACTTAAGCTTTATATCAACAAGCTCTCAAAGATTTTTATGTGATGTTCATGAATCTATCATATGCTATAAAGTTGCTCACAGCAAGGAAAGTATAACATGAGGCAAACACATGAAAAAATATACTAGAAAAATAATTGAGTGATTTACCTTCTTAAAATTCTCCTAGGTAAATAACAGCCATGGAAAAGTAGCAATCAGTAAGAGCAGTTCCAATTTTTAAAAATTTGTGGAAACTACTATTAATAATTATGTATTACATCCTGGTAGACAAGTTAAATAATTCACTTAGAGTGCTTTTGAAGAGCCCCTTTGCACTAGCCTGCTGTAAAAACGTATTCATTTAATATCCTTTCTCTGCTGAATGGTTAAAAAAAAAAAAATTTTTTTTTCTATCTAAAGACTTAACTGAATCAGCCATAAAACTTATGCATAATAATCTTTCAGAAATCCCAGTGGTTTCTAAGAATAAAAAGAATAATAATGCCACTTTTCAATAATATTGCTATTCTAAATAATACAGGTACTTTTACACATTGTGTATATACTATATCCAAAAGTAATTGGATACAAACTCACACTTGCTGGTACATCTCTAACTTCTGAGAATTAGAAACACGTACTCCACTAGATCCAAGTCTCTAAATAGCAGAGTAACATTTTATTCGTGACATAGTCTAAAGTTAGCATAGCTAATGATTATCACACAGCATAACTTTATGAGCGATATTTGTAAGCATGATTAGCTTTAAAACACAACAGGCACTGATGGTAATGCTGACATCTCCGAAACACACATTAAAATTGATTTGGTTTGTACAAATTCTCATTTCACACCACCTGGCAAATTATTCATGTTATGAACTAGGTCAGGGAGACAGGGTGTAACTATTGATATAACGAGATATGTAGATATAATTTGGAACTACTGCTCCTTGATAGTCTCACAAAGTAAATATTAATGGAAATACTAAATTCATAAATTGATGTCATTTTTCATCTTTTATAACCACTAAGCACATACTCTGAAAATCACAGCCAGCTAAATAAATGAAAAAAATTCTTATATTTCTTTAAGTTTACCAGGGGAGGCTCTGATTAATTATTCCTGGATGCTTTACAACTTTCTATGCTGAATGTTTTTCTTCAGATTGTCTTGTAAAAAAAAAGAAATGAATGTCACATAAAGGAGAAATGTGTGAATTGTTATTAGAATGTAACTGTTGACTGACAGAATTTACTAAGATAATAATATGATGATAAAATTTAATATCAACATAGCTGGGCCGTGGTGCCCAGATATGTGGTCCAACATTATTTGGGATGTTTCTGTGAGGGTGTTTATAGATAAGATTAACTTTTAAATCTGTAGACTTTGAGTAAAGCAGGTATAGTTAATTTTTTTATTTTAAGAGAAACAATAACATACACATGATGATGAAGGGCATATTTGGGGGTCGTGGGTCCTATAGGGGGATGGAAATATCATGTCATTTGAAAACTTCAGCTAGTTAACTCTACTGAAGTGTTAATGTTAAATTTACAAAAAAGATTAATTTTATAAAAATTCACTCTCATAAACCATTCACAAGTTTTCATATTTTATATTTTTAACAAATGACTTACATCAGACTACAAGATTAATAGTAGTGCATCATGTTGTTACAATACTTTGATTAATACTACTACTATATCAGGTGGGATTAAAGAACCTTAATTATCCATTGAATTTTTCAGCAAATTGAAGCAGATCCAGATTATTTTTCTAAGCCATCTCCTGCAGAGGTGACATGGTATTTCTTACTTTTTGAAACAGGTTTCTTGACTGTCTCCAGCATTTATTTTCCATCTAGTATACTGCCTTTTAAAATAATTGACATCTTCCCCTAACCTACAAATGGTTTCAGAAACATTTTAAAGAATTTGTAACCCCAAACTTAATAAAAATGTGATTCCAATAATAGTTTCTATTAATAAATGTCTAAAGAATTTTCAGTATATACAATATTATATGTGTTTTTAAAAACTGCACATTATGATGTATTATTCAGGCCACTTACATAATTTCACATGGAGATTTCAGTTTTAACATCTCTCTGCATTGAAAGACATCTTAAGAACTGAGTTTATCTAAATGTTTAATTGCACTGATGATAAATTCAGAGATCTTTTTACACATATTTATAAAGGCTTATTGGAGAATGATCTAAACAGCTTATGAAAAACTATTTTGGTCTCCTTCTCTCTCCTTCCCTCTCCTACTTTTCCTCTTCTCTGCCTTTCTCTATTCTACTGCTCTGCTCTCCTTACTTTTCAATTATTTTTCCCATAGCAGTTCATTTGTTTTTATCCTCTGGGCTCTGTGAATCACATATTTCTCCTTCTCACTGGTAGCTGGCAAAGCTCAAAGCCAAACTTGTGTTCTGCCATATGGAATGTATTTTCAGAAGGAGACTTTATAGAAATTTTCCTACACTTCTTTTTAGTTTTCCTTAATTTTATTATTTTTTCATTGCAGAATATATAGATACATATCTATCTTTTTATGATGTTCTTAATTTTAGCGGAAAGGCAACTCAGGCCTGCAGAAGATAGAGACATCAGTGCATAAACTGTAGCAGTATAAGAAAACGACAAGAGGAAGGCCCCATGGGAACCAAAGAATACTTCCCTATTGATACGGTTTGATTGTGTCCCCACAGAAATGTCATCTCAAATTGTAGTTCCCATAATCCCCCTGTGCCATGAAATGGACTTGGTGGAGATAATTGAATCATGGGGGCAGTTCCCCCATCCTGTTCTCATGATTCAATTGCCCCAATTATTCAATTATCTCCATCTAGTCCATTTCATGCTACAGGGGGATTATGGGATTACTGCCCCCATGATCTGAACAGGATGGGGGAAACTACCCCCATGATTCAACTGTCCCCATGATTCAATTATCTCCACCTTGTCCATTTCATGCCACAGGGGGATTACTGCCCCCGTAATCTGATGATTTTATAAGAGTCTTCCCCCTTCGCCGGGCACTCAATCTCTTTCCTGCCACCCTGTGAAGAGGTGCCTTCTGCCATAATTGTAAGTTTCCTGAGGCTTCCTCAGCCATGTGGGACTGTGTCAATTAAACCTCTTTTATTTATAAATTATCTAGTCTTGGGTACGTCCTTATAGCAGTGTGAGAACAAACTAATATACCTATCCAAAGACATTCAAATTGAAATTATTTTGCAATAACATTTTAGAACTCCAACCAACAGACCATATCCCTGAGACAAATTTAAACTGTGGAAGTGTAAGATACTTTCCTCATAGTGTGTGATAAGTAAGCAAACAACTATAATAAATAATTACATAAAGGACAGATGAACAAATAATTCGATAACTTGAAATTTGTGTTTCTTTCATCTAATTTCTGTCTTTCCATTGCATTTTTTTAATGTTCTTTTTAAAAATAATTTATTGGGTTTTAGATTTTGGGTTACATGTGAAGAACATGCAGGATTGTTGCATAAGTACATACATGGCAATGTGATTTGCTGCCTTCCTTCCTATCACCTATATCTGGTATTTCTTCCCATGTTATCCCTCCTCAGCTCCCCACCCCCACTGTCCATTGCATTTTTTACCACACTATTGAGGATAGATTAATTATAAAACATAAAATAATCTTAAATTTCTCCCATTCTCTCCAGTCTCTAACTTACCTAATCCTTCTTACACATCAATGTTATGTTAATTTCAGTTCTATTTTTAGCATCACATTTCCCCTAAAAAGCACTTGTTGAAATTTTTTCAAAAATTCTGTCTTCCGTGATATCATCCAGAATGTGTTTTTGACACTTTCCTTTGTTTTAAACTCCATATTTAATCTCACCAAATCTTTTTGCTATTTTTAAAAAATATATCCAGGATCAACTCTACTCTCTGTAACCTGAATCTTTGCAATATTGTCCCAATTGATGTCTTTGCGGCCTACTTTGTCCTCTTATAATTTATTTTCTAGTAGCAGCTAGTAGAGGTCAGAGTAGTCATTTTCCAAAAGTATTATTTTCTAATGGTGAAATATTTGCCATTTCAAATGCAGAAAACAGGAAAGTGGTATATAGTGAAAATTTGATCTCTCATTGGCCTAGTTCTTACTCTGTTCCCCATAAGTATGCTTCTTCTTAGATCATACATATTCTTTAACATTTACTTTTTGAAATTGTTAGCAAATGTAAATGTAGTTTTGGAGGCAAATTTTATATTTGTTTTTTAGGCATATTTTATATTTTTTACATAATATCACACCACTTAGCAATACATCTGTACTTTAGAGAAATTTTTCTTTTACTACATACAGTACACTCTCCTTCTTTTTTACAGCTACCTTATATTCAGTTGCATGTTTGCAATATAATTGGCATATCTTCTTCATTTTTGATGTATATTTAGTATAGTGCCACATCTACTATTACAAATAATGCCACTATCTTTCAATATCTTTAATGTAGAAAAAGGATGAATCCATTTCAAAGAATATTTTCATCTAAAATTTCCATGGATATGGTCAAATTGGTCTGATGGAAGTTATACCAACTTGTACTTAGTAATGAATGAGAATGCATAGTTCCCCACACAGTGTGTTATCAAATTTTAGGGACATTGACATGTAATAACTCACAGAGTGTTTTGTAGTTAGTAGGTGCTCAATAGTGCTTTTCAGAATAAATTGATAGATACATCTGTTAAGATTTGCTTCAACTAGGACAGGCTACTTCTAGATTATTAACTCTAAGTTTCCTTTAGCATTTCAATAAATGCAGAAACACAGGCAGTGGCGATACACCAAAATATGTGTATTAATGGAGAAGGCGGGTTATTTCAATTCCAGAAGGTATTGACAACAGAACTACCCTAATTAGGCCCAGGTTTATTTTTCATTATCTAAATCTAGAGAAAGCAAAATGGGGTATATTTTTAATCAATTTTATTTGAAACAATAGCAACAACAAAGACTATGAATGTGGAGACAGAAAGACCTGGCTTAGAGTCTGAGCAAACTAATTTACCAAACCATAACAATGAATGTTTATAAATGCGTACCACATTTCAGGGTCCAAGATAAGTTCTTTATAATTATCATCTTACAGTATTTTCATAAATAGGAAGGTAATATTATTAAATCCATTTTGCAGATGTAGAAACTTTTGTAATGATTAAGTCATATAACTTGCCACAAATACTAAAACTATATATGTATCTATTTCCTTTCTATTTCAGGAAAGCTAAAACATTCAAACTTTCATAATTCATTATTTTGCTATTACAGTTGTTGCATGCTGTTTTTCTTCCTATGACACGTGATATTTTATAAGATTTTGATTGAATGTCAACCTGGTTTGATAGCGTATATGCTCCTGTGGTCTATTTTCCATTTGATAAACCTAAAGAGGAGTGGAGTTATCAGACTAAACCCACCTTCATTTACATTACTTCAACAGCTAGAATAAATTGTGTGTTTTAAATTTCCTGTTTCATAAAAATGAAAAATGATCCGGCAGGTGATGCAGATATGTATTTCTTTTGTGAATGTGTGTGTTCACTGGTAGATAATTATGTTTTCATCTGATTCTTTTCAATATAACTGTTCTTATCCCATAATATGCTTTGCTTTTCTATTATTTATTTTGTGGTAATTTAATATAAGTTGTTACTATGTTTTATTCTGGGAAGGAGTCCCAAAACCACAGACTTTATATCTAGAATAGGTACTGGCTTAATAAGCATACTCAGTCTTTTATTTATTTATTTTTTTGCTTAATTTTTTTCTATTCCAAAGGTATGATATTTGACCACATAGGAGTTATAAGAATTCATCACTTCTGTTGCATTTTTAGAAATATTTATGGATCTGTTTATTTTGAAAAATGTCCTTTCATAATAATTTGTTACCTGTGTAAAAGGTGTATAATAAAAAATACTTATATTTTTTGCTCTGTGGATTGTTTTTTGATCTCTTAATATCTCTTTTTAAGTTTAATTTTTCTAGAGACAGGATCTCACTGTCACTTAGGCTAGGGTGCAATGGTGCAGTTATAGTTCACTGCAGCCTCAAACTCCTGGGCTTGGTACCATTAATTTACAGCTTTAGTATATAAAAATAATAATCTTAGGTAGTTGATAAAATCTACCTGAATATTGTAAGTAATAGAAAACCAAAGTAATATAGAACAGAACTGGACAGCACAAAGAAAAATACATTAAAAATAGAAGTTTGTTTTAAAATACTAACTTTCATAAACGTGCCTCTCAATATTTCAAGATTTTTCTACCCACGTGGGATTGGGAGGGATACAATTCACATTTTTAAAAGAATGGAAAGATTGTCTGTTGTTTGTATGACACTAAAGCAATTTCTGAGAAGGTATAGATTCCAGTATATATTACACTTTTCCCCCTTACCTTTACTACTCTTATACTAGTAACATTAGTTTTATTTATTTCTTTTTTAATCAGGTACAGTCTTGAAAGAACAATAGGAAAAAAAATTGTTTTTCTGTCCGGGCGCGGTGGCTCACTCCTGTAATCCCAACAATTTGGGAGGCCAAGGCAGGTGGATCACCTGAAATCAGAAGTTCAAGACTAGCCTGATCAATATGGTGAAATGTGGTCTCTACTAAATATACAAATATCAGCTGGGTGTGGTGGTGGGCACCTGTAGTCCCAGCTACTTGGGAGGCTGAGACAGGAGAATTATTTCAACCTGGGAGGTGGAGGTTGCAGTGAGCTGAGATGGTGCGACTTCACTCCAGCCTGGGTGGCAGAGCAAGACTTCATTTCAAAAAAAAAAAAAAAAAAAAAAAAGAAAAATCTGTTACTAATCCAGCCCGCAACCTGGGAGGAATCAGTATTCTTTGATGTCCAATCTCCTGCTATGCAGAGAAACCCTCTTCCATCTTCATATGCTGTCTCCAAAGGCTGACTGCCTTGGCAGCTCCAACTTAAGTTCGAGTGGCCATTTGTAAACAATCAGAAGCCACTGATTTTATAGCAAGCTCATGAGAAACTGCTATGAATATTTATTAAGAAAATAAGACCAAACTTTCAACAAATTTGTATGCTAGATTTTAAAATCATCTTATAAAATTAATGTAGTGCCTGATATTCCATAAGACATTTGGACTACCATTGAGAATAAATAAGAATTGATTTTTCATGGTATTCATAAACTCTTGTGCTAAATTAATCTGTATAATGGACATAGTTAAGCAACATTATTTTCCAACAGAAGGCAAAGCGTCCTTATGTTCTCATCATACCTTCACATGTGCTTCCATGAATACTGATATTGTTAACATTCTGGATTTCTAGAGAAATCCTCTATCTCTTTCTTCGTAGAATAGGAAGAAGAATATTTATATAAACTCAGGACACTGGTTATCCTTTACATGTTGACTTTTTCCTTTTTCAATTTAGCATGTGTAGGAACAGTTCTAGTGCATTATAAAAAGAGGCCAAATGAATTTAAAAAGTAAATGTTGATATGGTAAAAGTAATATAAAAATATTAAGTTATATAAAAGCAAAACTACATTTTAATATTTACAGAAGGGACTGTATATGCTTCTCAGATATTCATAAAATCTGTTAAACATAATTGCATTGGGAAATCTCTAATTGAATATTTTTTTCTTTTTCCTCCATTTTGCTTTTTAAATAAGAATATACCTTCAGCTGGGTGTAGTGGCTCATACCTGTAATCCCAGCACTTTGAGAGGCCGAGGCAGGTAGATCATGAGGTCAGGAGTTTGAGACCAGCCTGTGCAACATGGTGAAACTTCATCTCTACTAAAAAATATAAAAATTAGCCAGGCGTGGTGGTGCATGCCTGTTGTCTCAGCTACTCAGGAGTCTGAGGCAGGAGAATCTCTTGAACCTGGCAGGCGGAGGTTGTAGTGAGCCAGGATCTCACTACTGCACTCCAACTTGGGCGACAGCCCAAGACTCGATCTCAAAATAATAATAATAATAATAATAAATAATATACCTTCAGGTCAGATTCAATTTTGTGGGGCCTATGCAGATGCAATTTTGCAAGATGGGCATTTACAAAAATAGATATTATTACTTAGACCAGTTTTAGGTTCACAGTAAACTTAAGAGGAAGCTACAGACATTTCCCTTATGCCCTCCACTTCCACACACGTGTAGCCTTTCCCATTATCAATAACCTCTACCAGAGTTGTACATGTTTTACAATTGAGAAACCTACATTGACACATAATTTATTGGAGTGGGCATTTTTCATGGGTAAAAGCAAAATAAAACAAAAATCTCATTTTTGCAAGTTTTTGAAAAACATATGGACCATGTGAACACTTTGCTAGGGCCATCCCAGTCTTGGAGGAGGCTCAGGATGGTGCACAGCTCTGAGGTGTCAGCGTCATTAACTTCTCAGTAAATCTACTTCTGCATGTCATTAGAAAGAACAATCTTATACTACTGAAACAAAAAAATCACTTTTCTAATTGGCCTTTAGATTACACCAACTTACGTACTCACTGACAGAAGGTATCAGAAGCTATTTCCCTGTCTTTACCAACTTGTTTATAATCACAACTTTAAATCTGCAACAATATGGAAACTGAAAATAAATATATCATTGCTTTTTTTAAATATTACCACCAAGATAGATTTCTTTCTGTATATTTATTGACAAATTTTTCCTATATGGATTACATATTCATGTCTTTTCCTTTGTTTTTAATTAGAATATTAATCTTACTCTTTTCTTAATGGATTCTTACTTTAGTATTATGCTAAAAAGCATTTTTGCCTTTCTTTAAATTAGGTAAACTTATACTTTCTTATAATCTTGTTTACTATATGAATTTAATCAGTGTGCTTGCCTTGAATTCAGAGTAACATAAAGATGTAAGATGTGACTTATGTTTTAAATTTTACTAACATTGTGATTTGTGTGTTATTCCTTTATTTTTAATTTGGATAATTTATTGTGTTTGTATTTGGGATCAACAATGTGAAATTCTTGGGTTATTATTTCATGGATATCTTTCAAGGATATACAATTTCTATATGTTGTTTAATGTTCAGTATACAACTATTTTAAAACTTATTGATTAACTGAATTATTCTAAGTTCTTGATTATCCTATTTATCCTTGGTAAATTTTTAGAATCAGAATGTTATATATCCCAGTAAAACTGAGTTTATATCAATTTTTGTTATTTCTACAAACTTTCTTTTTTGTGTAGGTGTATAATGATTTTTAAAAACATATTTTATTTATTTATTCTTTGAGATGAAGTTTTTTGCTCTGTTGCCCAGGCTGGAGTACAGTGGCACAATATCAGCTCAGTGCAACTTACGCCTCCTGGGTTCAATAGATTCTCCTGCCTCAGCCTCCCGAGTAGCTGGAATTATAGGTGTGCACCACCATGCCTGGCTAATTTTTGTGTTTTTAGTAGAGACGTGGTTTTGGCATGTTGGCCAGGCTGGTCTTGAACTCCTGAGTTCATGTGATCCACACCCCTTGGCCTCCCAAAGTGCTGGGATTACAGGTGTGAGCCACCATGCCCGGCCTAAATCCACATTTCTTTTTAAATCCTGTTTTTATTCTAAAATATGAACTCTTTTAAACCAATGTGATATTTTTGTCTGACGAATCATTTGTGTGAATATATCATATTCATTTTTTGAATTTACAACTCCCATACAAAGTGTGTATAGTTTTCCCATTCTCAAGCAAAGCATTTCTAGGTAGTGAAGTATGTGGTAAAACTAGATAATTCCATTGACGGAAGTGCATTGCTGAATTTTCTTTTATTTAAAATGAATTTCTTGATCAGAAAAAAATGTGACATGGAATGAGAATCAACTATGCCTTTGAAATCCACAAATTGTGGTAATCACAAAAAAAGAAAAGGCAGAAAAGGCAAATGTAAATATAAAATATGTGTGTCTATTCCAGGAAGGATGAATCTGTGCTCCAGCTGTGATGGAAGAGATCAGCATAATTGAACTGCAGGCAGGTGAAAAGCTGGTACACTTTGGAAATGGTGCCTGCTGTACTGATTTTGACATACTTAAAAATGGCATTAAGTAGCAGCGTGTACACATAAATATAGAAATTAGGATGGGGACAAAAAGAAAGAACTGAGAATCTCTAGAGTAGGTGAATTCCAAGAAGGAGTAATAGGGAGCCCAGAAGGCTTAGTGCTAGAGAAAGAAACAAAGAAAGCAGAGGCTTGATGGCTGGAGGTGCAGAATAGAGACTAACTGGATCATTAAAAACAAAACTGAAACTATGTGGCTTGTTAGTAAATTCTTTTTAGGTCTTTATAGACTATTAGGTAAAATCTTTATGGATTGCTACTGGTTCTTGTGATGTGGAGCTTTGTGTTGGGTGGTGGTGAGAGTGGAGGGGTTGAAGAGCATAAAGAGACGAGCCTTTTCGTTTTTATAGAGAGAAAGTCAATTGCTCCTAAGTCTCAAACAGAGATGGGGAAATATACACAATTCATCTGTTTGCAGAAGCCCTATCAACCCTAGAAATACTATCAGCTTGCTTGGAAGTCCTCTGGCCTTCATTTACACTGTACCCTTCCCTGGGACCCTGTGGGAGGTGAAAAACAGGAAAAAGCAAACAAAAAGTAGAAGAGGCAAGGACAAGAAGAGGAAAAGAAGGGAGAGTAGAATGAAATCAATGGTCTAACTTTTATGTTGGAAAGAAGTATTTAAAAAAAGAGTGAATCCAAGGTAATTTTTGCTATAATGTCAGTATGAGACATTTATTTTAAATTGCAGGTTTTGTGTTCTTGTGTCAGTTTGCTGAGATTGAGAGCAGAGATTAACTAGTTTGCTTTTACCGAAAGTTCTTTTTGCATATTTTCTTTAGAAGGAATTAAAAGGTGACCATGGAAGGATTTGGGTCTCCTACTTTCCAAACAGCTCTAGCTCCTAATCACATCAGAGCAATATCAGGAAAGGGATAAGAAAGTTGAAACAGTGTAGGTCAAGGGTAATGAGATATATGTTTTATGGTATACAAACACATGGGTAATTCTTGGTGAGGGGAGAGACCTTTCCCACAGGAGAAAAGGTACCTGTATATTTCTAATCTCCCATCCAAGTACTCACCAGGTTTAACCCTGGTTAGCTTCCAAGTTTTGATGAGATAGGGAATGTTCATTGTGGAATGGCCATAGACTGCACATTTCTGATCTCAATAGGGAGTTCTAGACTAAGTATTTTAAGGTAACTTGTATCTGCAACAATTCTTGCAGATGCCATTGACAAGTTTTATAACTTTTTTTGTTATGTTAAATTGGGCTAATATTAACAACTTCTCAAGAAGTCTAACAAATTGGTGATATTCGGTATCATTTTTCTAGCTTTAATAATAATAGTGAATGTTTATTAAGCTGATAATATTAACTGCCTGAGAAATTGTGATCTAGGAATAGAAAGAATTTACCTGCATTTGTTTTACATTTATGCTTAAGGAAACCGAAACAACTTAGCACTTGGTTAAAAAAAAAAAAAAATATATATATATATATATATATATATATATATATATATATATATATACACACACACACACACACACACATCTATTTCTAAAATTTTCTAGCTTTTCTTGCTAATATTTTCTTATGTAAAACATTGTCAGGGAACTGACATGATAATGCCAGTAATTCTCTTCAGAGGAAGCTGAATGAGTATGTCTTAAAACCTGCTTTGTGTTTTTAAACAGAGTGATTGAGAAATGACTACCATAATTTCTTAGTGATAATTTTGACACTTTTTCCCCTTTTGTGCAGAATGTTGTGGTACATTTAAATCTAGTTTATTACATGGCAATAGAGTATACTTTTCCTTTTTGTGCTAGGTAGAGAATGTACATTTATTTGCAATGTTTTTCTAGATATTAAAAATAGTTATTGGACTTACTATATACTAAAGCTTAGTTATTGTAGAAAATTAATTTTATTGATTTTAATCTTTACTGCTAGTAATAAGGCTATTTACTTATTTTATTTTAAAAAAAGAAGCCAACAAGAAAAAATTCATGAAAATTGTTAATTGGGAAGTTTAGAGACTGAATTAGTCCAAATCAAATGATGTCTTAGGCTATTAACCAAAGTTATTTAAAAATTACATATATATTTTTTCTTTTCTTTTTTTTAATTGTACTTTAGATTCTGGGGTACATGTGCAGGTTATGCAGGATTGTTGAATAGGTACATAAATGGCAAAGTGGTTTGCTGCTTTCATCCCCCCATCACCTATATTTGGTATTTCTCCCCATGTTATCCATCTCCACCCTCCCCACCCCGAGCTGTCCCTCCCCTGCCCCACACAACTGACCACAGTGTATGATTCTCCCCTTCCTGTGTCCATGTGTTCTCATTGTTCAACACCCTCCTATGAGTGAGAACATGTGGTGTTTGGTTTTCTGTTCTTGTGTCAGTTTGCTAAGAATGGTTTCCAGATTCATCCATGTCCCTATGAAGGACACGAACTCATCATTTTTTATGGCTGCAGAGTATTCAATGGTGTATATGTGCCACATTTTCTTTATTCAGTCTACTGATGATGGACATTTGGGTTGGTTCCAGGTCTTTGCTATTGTAAACAGTGCCTCAATGAACATACATGTCCATGTGTCTTTATAATAGAACAATTTATTATTCTTTGGGTATATACCCTGTAATGGGATTGCTGGGTCAAATGGGATTTCTATTTCTAGGTCCTTGAGGAATCGCCACACTGTCTTCCACAATGGTTGCACTAATTTATACTCCCACCAACAGTGTAAAAGTGTTCCTATTTCTCCACATCCTCTCCAGCATCTGGTGTCTCCTGATTTTTTAATGATCACCATTCTAACTGGTGTGAGGTGGTATCTCAGTGTGGTTTTGATTTGCATTTCTCTAATGACCAGGAATGATGAGCATTTTTTCTTTTTTTAATTTTATTTTTTATTGCATTTTAGGTTTTGGGGTACATGTGAAGAACATGCAATATTGTTGCATAGATACACAAATGGCAGTGTGATTTGTTGCCTTCCTCTCCTTCCCCTATATCTGGCATTTCTCCCCATGCTATCTTCCCCTAACTCCCCACCCCCCACTATCCCTCCTCTATTTCCCCCCAACAGACCCCAGCGTATAGTGCTCCCCTCCCTGTGTCCATATGTTCTCATTGTTCAACACCTGCCTATGAGTGAGAACATGCGGTGTTTGATTTTGTGTTCTTGTGTCAGTTTGCTGAGAATTACGGTTTCCAGGTTCATCCATGTCCCTATAAAGGACACAAACTCATCATTTTTGATGGCTGCATAATATTCCATGGTGTATATGTGCCACATTTTCCCTGTCCAGTCTATCATTGATGGGCATTTGGATTGGTTCCAGGTCTTTGCTATTGTAAACTGTGCTGCAATGAACATTCGTGTGCATGTGTCCTTATAGTAGAACGATTTGTAATCCTTTGGATATATACCCAGTAATGGGATTGCTGGGTCGAATGGAATGTCTATTTCTAGGTCCTTGAGGAATCACCACACTGTCTTCCACAGTGGTTGAACTAGTTTACACTCCCACCAACAGTGTAAAAGTGTTCCTATTTCTCCACATCCTCTCTAGCATCTGTTGTCTCCAGATTTTTTAATGAATGCCATTCTAACTGGCATGAGATGGTATCTCAATGTAGTTTTGATTTGCATTTCTCTAATGACCAGTGATGATGAGCATTTTTTCATATGTTTATTGGCCTCATGTATGTCTTGTTTTGTAAAGTTTCTGTTCATATCCTTTGCCCAGTTTTGAATGGGCTTGTTGGTTTTTTCTTGTAGATCTGTTTTAGTTCTTTGTAGATTCTGGATATCAGCCCTTTGTCAGATGGGTAGACCACAAAAATTTTTTCCCATTCTATTGGTTGTCGATTCACTCTAATGACTGTTTCTTTTGCCGTACAAAAGCTGTGGAGTTTTATTAGGTCCTATTTATCTATTTTGGCTTTTGTTGCCAATGCTTTTGGCGTTTTGGTCATGAAGTCCTTGCCTACGCCTATGTCCTGAATGGTTTTGCCTAGATTTTCTTCTAGGGTTTTTATGGTGTTAGGTCCTATGTTGAAGTCTTTAATCCATCTGGAGTTAATTTTAGTGTAAGGTGTCAGGAAGGGGTCCAGTTTCTGTTTTCTGCACATGGCTAGCCAGTTTTTCCAACACCATTTATTAAACAGGGACTCCTTTCCCCATTGTTTGTTTTTGTCAGGTTTGTCAAAGATTGGATGGTTGTAGATACGTTGTGTTGCCTCCGAGGCCTCTGTTCTGTTCCATTGATCTATATCTCTGTTTTGATACCAGTACCATGCTGTTTTGATTACTGTAGCCTTGTAGTATAGTTTGAAGTCCGGTAGTGTGATGCCTCCCGCTTTGTTTTTTTTGCTTAGAATTGACTT
>CAUYQU010014293.1:0-13202 GCA_963574635.1 Cheracebus regulus | reverse complement strand
TAAATCACTTTTTAGTAACTGCATAAGCATTTTACAGATTTAAATGAAATCCTGAGCAATAGAGCAAGATTTTCGTTCTCTCTCCCTCTTTCTCTTTCTTTTTTCTCTTTTATTCTACTTCTTTCTCTCTCTTAAAAAAAATAAAATAAAATAAATAAAATAAAAAATAAAAAATAAAAATAAAGATGTTGATTACTACCACCATATGTTGTGCTGGTCTTATGCAATATGCTTTTTTTTTTTTGAGGACATTGTATTTAAATATTAAAAAAATTAACTGAAACATGAAAATAAAATAAAATTATATGTTTTTAGATAATTTCTGAAAAATTCGCATTGTCTTTGTGTGCTTTTTCTTTCCTCTACATGAATAGTCATAATCTGTAAGTGTTGATTGTTAAATTAGAGCAATTTAAAAATGCATTATTTTGGCAAGCAAATAAAAACTTTTACACATTTTTCCTCTACATTTCCTAAAACAATTATCTTAGCCCTCAGTCTTGCTCTGGTATAGAAAGCTTAAGACACTCATATGAAATACATAAATACCATCTGTACCTTACCTAATCAAAGACCCTCTTAAAAGTGTCCATCATTGTAAATTAGTTCACTATTCATGGTACTGAAACTACTTTTTTAATAGTATCACTATACTGAAAGTTTTAGTTTATGATTTAATATTCTTAAACATTTAAAAAACACATTTTCTGGTTTAATTTATCACTTGGCAATTTTATTGGCTCATATTATACTGACCATTCCGTTGAAAACAACTTTAAAAGACAGACAAAATATTATATATACACATACACACACAGGTATATATAGTATTGAAGGCATTGAAGAGTACTGAGACAAACAAGCCTTGAGCCACCAGAATTGGAGAAAAAGAAAGGACAAGAAGCTGAGCTCAACAATTTATTTGCTCTACCCTCCCATAGACATTTGCCAGATCTTAAGCAAGAAACTAAGGAACTAAACTGAAGCCAGAAAGCCAAACAAAACTTTTAACTTTCTAATGGGCTATGGAGATAATAGCAAGAGGTCCCAGCTTCTATTAAGATCCTGGAAAGATAGAGCCAAAACAAACCAAATCAGGTTTTCTAAAACTAAAACCCAACTTCACATCAGCTCAATCACAGCCTGCTTAAGGCTAATCTTCATCTACTTTAATTCTCTGCCAAAAAAAAAAAAGTAAATTCTTGCTGGCAGAGAAAAACATTAGCCAGATCCCCAAATAATCCCTAAAATACTTCATTTAAATTATCTGATATTCAAGAAAAAATTACCAGACATACAAGGAAAACTGACCAAATGACTAAATTGAGAGAAAAATCAGAATGAATGAAGTCCAGAAATAAGAATTACTAGAAACAGATCTTATAGTCATTACAATACATCTGTTTAGTAAAACAGATGACAAAATGTAGAATTTCATTCCCCAAACACTGGAATCTATAATGAAGATTTAGTTCTAGACAATAGTACTAGACGACTAATTGTAGAACTACTCCTAGAAACTCATTCTAAAAAACACAATTACTGAAAATAACATATCAATAGATGAATTTAACAATAGGCCATCTAAGATAGAGAATTCATGAGCTAGATGATAGGTAAAAATAAAAAGAGGGAAAAAATAATTTATGGTATTGGATCAAGATAATTATTGTATTGGGAGAGGAACAATACAGTGACAAAATGCAAGCATCTTCTGGTGTTTTGGTAATGTTCTATTACTTAAAATAAATAATGGTTATGAGGGAATATTCACCTGGTGAAAATTCATAAAGTTGTGCAGGTAAAAATGCATAAAACATATCATTCATGCGCTTTTTTATGTGTATATTTGAGTTGACAAAACATGAACTTTTGGCCTTTAAGTAAAAGCATCCTGAGCTCAATTATCTTCTCTCCATTTTTTTCCAGAGAAAGTTTCCTATTGGTATGGAAAATAGCTTTTCTCTTCATAATAATTCATGTCGCTGCAATACAGTGATGATGTGCTCAAGAGCACCTAACTTCTATGTAACCCTGAGTCATAAGTTTGTTTGACTAATCATATCAGAGATGCCACTGGGGAAAACTCTCCCTTTCAACCTACAACATACTTGTAAGACTCTGGGCACCTTCTTGTTATTCTCTGCACATAGCCTGGATAGCATCTTCTGGGGAGCATTTTGCCGTAGAGAAGGGTACATGAACTTAGGAGGCAACTGATCACTCTTAAATCTGCTCTTGGCTGAATACATTTAACATCTGAGCATCTAAAACCATGGCACTGGAAAGGTTTTTTCCATTCCTAAAATAGGCTGAATTACAGTGATTTGCTTAGTAAAACTCCATTCACTAGACAAAAGATCAGTAAACTATTGCTCATGAAACAAATCCAGGTCATGTCTTACAGATTATAAGCCCTGTAACCTAAAAATGATTTTTTTTACACTTATACAGAATTTTTTTTTAAGTACTATGATAGAGAATTTTTACT
Source organism: Cheracebus regulus (assembly GCA_963574635.1). NCBI lineage: Eukaryota > Metazoa > Chordata > Mammalia > Primates > Pitheciidae > Cheracebus > Cheracebus regulus. The sequence continues at coordinate 10,711 of CAUYQU010014293.1, read as the reverse complement.
ACTGGGCCCTTTACAAAAAAAGTTTGCTTACTCCAGCATTAGATCTTTGGTCATTTGCCCAAAGCACTTAACAAAACAAAACAAAAATTCTCCTAGTTGGAAAATACTACAGTCTTCTGTGATGATTAATTTTGTGTGTCAACGTGGCTAAATCACAGTACCTAGATATTTGGTTAAACACCAATTTAGATATTTCTGGGAAGGTATTGTTTGGATAAGAGTAGAATTTAAATCAGTAGACTTTGGCTAAAGCAGATTATCCTCCATAATGTGGTAGACCTCATCTAATCATTTGAAGGTCTTAAGAGAAATAAGACTAAGGTCCCATGAGAGTGAATCCTGACTCCAGAATGTCTTCAAACTTGAGCTGCAACATCTGCTCTTCCCGAATTCCAGCCTACTGGCCTACCCTACAGATTTTAGACTTGCCAGTCCAACAATTACATTAGCCGACTCCTTAAAATATGATAGAAAAAGTAGGATAGGTATCTAAATTACAGCATTAGGGCTATAGTTAACAAAATTATATTGCATACTAGAAATTTACTAACAGTAATTTTAGCTAGTTTTACCACAAACACACACACACACACACACACACACACACACACACACACACACGAGGGTAACTGTGATATGATGAATATGTTAATTTTCTTGCCTCTAGTAATCATTTCAATATGCATATCAAAACATTATGTTACATATTTTAATATAAATTTTTAAAATCTTAGGTGTATATATCTACAGATAGATGAGATAGATAGATAGAGATATATCTATAGATATATAGAGATAGAAATATAGATAGATGATAGATAGATAGATAGATAGATAGAGATAGAGATTGATTCTGTTTCTATGTTTCTGTTCCTCTGTTGGCTCTGTTTCTCTGGAGAATCCTTGCTTATACACCTTCAATAGCCAAACTCCAGCCAAATTATCTTCTCTCAATGACCTAAGAGATAACATATATGAAACATAGTAATTAAAAAGACATTAGAAGGGTAGAAGAATCAAGTAATACTAGCCACTTTTTGAGAAAAAGAAAATGAGTTAGTGTGATGGATTTACTGCAAAAGAAAAAGAGTGATCTCAAATCTTTATTTCTCTTTATGAACATTTTTTTTTACAATGTGATTTTGAAGCTCCTTTTATCTATTTTCCCACTCCTTGAATCTAGGCAGGCCCTGTGACTTAGGCTATTCCAGCTCTAGACCTCAAAAAGCCTTCCTTACTTTCATTCTCTCTTTTGTTCCTTTGCCTTTTCCATAAGAACAAGTTCAAGCTAGTCAGCTAGATTTGGAGACACAATATAGAGTATAGCCTAGTAACCTCAGCCCCTAGTTTACCAGCTAACTGCAAAAACAATGAGTGAAATTCAGCTGACAACAGCTGAATCTCTATCTCATAGCACTTTTTTTAAAACTTCTGTAAAAAAAAAAATATATATATATCAAAAAACACACACACACGTTTAGATCACAGTGCTACCACAACCAGCCAAGTTGTTCTCTTTGCAGTACTTTCGTTTTTTGTTTATAAATGCTGTCGGACCATGTAGCAGGCAGAAGTTCTTAGCAACTGTTCTGGTTCTGAGGACTGCCCAATTTGAGAATTATTGTTGTTGAGGATTTTTGCACATATAAACTCTGATAAATTTAAACTTCTTTAAGATTTTTTTTAACACCCAGCAAACACAAATGCATGAGAATTAATAAATTCTTGTTATTCCAAGTAGGTTTTTGAGACAGTTTATTATGTAACATTATTGTGGCGATAGAAAACTGAGAAACTGAGCCTGTTATTGTTTCTTTTATTCATCTCTCATCATCTTAACATCTGCGTATGGATAGTCCAGTTCACAGGAAGGATGCTGAGTGTGCTTCATTTCATACCCAGAGAGAATACACAAAGAAAATCCTGTTTTTGTAGTCTTGTCAGACATAAAGAATAATTTTCCTGGACTTCTGACAAAAGCCAAACCAATCCCAGGTTGGATAATTTTTTCTGATGTAGCCAGAATTCAATATGAATGTGGAAAATCCAAGTGATAATTTTATGCAACAAAAACAAAAAGCTGTAAATAAAGGAAGAACACAAGATGAATTACTTGGTTGTATATATTTCTGTTACCTCAGAAAGTGCGGGTTGCATTTGGAATTTAAATTTTGCATGGGTGTATTTTAAGTGTAAATAATAATAAAAAAAATTTTTTATGTCCTGTAACCATTGACTGAATAACACTTTAGTTGGCAGGATGGGGGCCAAGACATTCATGTTAGGTGCGATGATAGCATAAGGCATGTTACAAGCACATTCAGGTGCAGAGCAGCATCAAATAATGGAGGGATTCAGCCGACGGGCAATGCTGATGATTACATCCTTTCCCCATGGAGGCACCTCGAGCCCCCGTGACCCGGATAAGAGGGTGATAGCGCCACACCATCGTGATGGCTGATTTAAGGGGAATGTATGAGCGAGTTTCATGATATGGCCCTGAGGTAGGAACCAAATGCCAGGTATAGTTTCAGAATAGCCAAGCCCTGTCTATATGGGCCCGGAGCGAGAAGAGCAGCAAATGCGGGCGGGTTGCTGGTTTCACGGAAGATGGTAGATTAAGGGACCAACCGTATAAAGGGGATATCCATGTTGAAGAGGATGATAGAAGTAGAATGTGCTATGTCCAGTTAATCAATTGATGTACGAATGTACTGTTATGCAAGTTGGGTGGTAAATGATATTCCTGTGGTTGGTGGTTGGGGTGGGGGGTGTTATGTACTGTAGTTTTATTAAGGGATACTGGTACTTGCTTGTAATCATGTTTTGTGACCATTGTTATGGGGGGTTTGTGGGGGATGTGGTATGTATGATCAAGCATCGATAGTACTATGTATTAGGCATGGGGTAAAGCATTAATGTACTATATACATAATGAAGGAAGGAAAAATAGTCAGCTGTAGGTACTTGCATGATACTTAAAAGCTGTGCACTCAAAGAGAAGAGAGTGCAGGGAATAGTTTAAGTTAGAACTTCAGCTTTGGGTGTTGATAGTGGAACAAGATGTTCTTTCCCTGAGGTGTCCTGGGGAGTAGGGATTCTCCATTGTCCGGTTTACAAGACCGAGGTATTGATTTATACTACAAGGACATTTATCATTTAAGTAGTATATTTTCAATTAGAGAGGAGAGAGGAATAAGGGTAATAATAATAAGAAAATATATAATGGATGCTGTTTGGCCAATGGTTACAAAGGGGTGTTTGACCGGTTGGCCTCCAATTCATGTAAATGTAAATAGGACAGCCACTAAGGCTCAGAATAAGCTTTGGCTAATTGGTCGGAATGTTATACTTTGTTGTTTAGATGAGTGAACTATGGGAATAATTGTTAGAATTAAAATAGAGAGTACGAGGGCTAGAACACTTCCTAGTTTATTGGGAATGGATTGTAAGATAGCATATGCAAATAAGAAATATCATTCTGGTTTAATGTGGGGAGGAGTATTAAGGGGATTGGCTAAGGTGTAGTTATCTGGATCAGTTAAAAGGTCGGGTGCAAACAGGGTTAGGCTTATTAGGAGGAGAAGAAGGAAAATTAATCCTAGGATATCTTTGATTGTATAGTAGGGGTGAAATACAATTTTGTCGGGGTTAGATGCTAATCCTGATGGATTATTGGAACCTGTGTCATGCAGAAATAGAAGATGGATAGCAGCTAAGCAATAATAAAGGGTAAAATGAAGTGGAAAGTAAAGAACCGTGTAAGTGTAGCTTTATCCACAGAGAAGCCTCCTCAGATTCATTGTACGAGGTCTGATCCAATGTAGGGAATGGCTGATAATAGGTTTGTAATTACTGTGGCTCCTCAGAAGGATATTTGGCCTCATGGGAGGGCATAACCCATAAATGCTGTGGCTATAGATGCCAGTAGTAGGATGATACCGACATTTCAGGTCTTCAGAAAAATAAGAGATTCATAATATAAGCCCCGTCCAATATGCAGAAAGAGGCAGATAAAGAATATGGAGGCACCGTTGGCATGTAGGTAGTGGATTATTCAGCCATAATTAACATCCCATGTGATGTGAGCTACTGAAGAGAAAGCGGTGGAGGTATCTGGTGTGTAGTGTATAGCTAGAAATAGGCTGGTGGCAATTTGAGTAATAAGGCAGATGCCCAGAAGTGATCCAAAATTTCATCAGGATGAGATGTTGGATGGTGTGGGGAGGTCAATAAATGAGTTGTTAATAATTTTTGCTAGCGGGTGTGTTTTGTGGGGGATGGTCATTAGGATTCTTGTAGTTGAAATACAGCAATGGTTTTTCTTATCGTCATGGTTATAATCCATGTGGGACTAATGACATATGCTTTATTTTCATTAAGTATTATATTGGTAATAGGGTTTATGGGGTTTTCTTCTAAGCCTTCACCTATTTATGGTGGTCTGGTGTTAGTTTTTAGTGGTGCTGTGGGTTGTGCGATTACATTATATTTAGGGGGATCTTATATGGGGCTTATGGTTTTTTAAATTTATTTGGGTGGTATAATGGTTGTTTTTGGTTACACTGCGGCGATAGCAATTGATGAACATCCTGAGTCATAGCTATCAAGCATGGATATTTTGGGAACTATATTAATAGGTTTAATTATGGAGTTTACCATAGTGTTTTTGTTGGGTGGGGATCCTATTAAAATGGTAGAAGGTGTAACTATCACTCTTAACTATAAGACTGTGGCTAGTTGGATAATTTATGAGGGTGAGGGGCCAGGGTTAATTCGTGAGGATCCTACTGGCACAGCTACTCTATATAATTACGGGGTTTGGGTTGTTTTGGTTACTTGTTGGGCATTATTTACAGGTATACATATTGCTATTGAGCTTACTCGGGTTGGGGGTTAGATGATTAGAAGTAGTGCGAGAATGGGTGGGATAAAGAATGATAAAAAGTAAAGCTTGATTAGGCCTTTTTGGGTTGAGGTTGAAGTGGAAATTGAAATTTGAGTTTTTGATGCCATTTTTGGCATTGTTTTTTCTAGTCAGAACATATCTAGTAATGTGGATGTGAGGTTTTGGCTTGTGGTTAGGCCTGAATGAGGATTTAGGTGGTGTGTGGTAGTTGAGTAGAACCCTAATAGGTTTTTACTGGGGTATTTAATTTTATGTTATTGGTTATAAGTCTGAGTTCTATGGCCAGAAGGAGGCCTAGGATAGTCACTCCCAGGGCTGCTAGTTTAAGGTAGGGGGGTATGGTTATTTGAGGGTAGGAAGTAGGGGGGATGCAGTTAGAGATAAAAAAAAACCCAGCGAAGATACTACCAATTGCCAAGCGATTAATTGGGTTTATTAGCAGGGGATTATTTTCATTAATTACAATAAGGTTAGTAATTCGGGGGTGATCTGTAAGAGCAAAGAAAATAATACAGATGCTGTATGCGGCCGTTAGGGAAGTGGCTACTAGGGTGATTATAAGGGCTCAGGCATTGGTATACGATGTATTGGCAATTTTGATAATTAGGTCTTTTGAGTAGAAGCCTGTTAGAAAGGGTGTGCCTATAAGTGCCAGGCTGCCGATAATGAGAGAGGAGGCAGTAAATGGTAGGGTATTAAACAGGCCTCCTATTTTTCAAATATCCTGCTCGTTATTAAGGCTGTGGATAATAGATCCTGCTGATAAAAATAGTATGGCCTTAAAGAAGGCGTGAGTACAGATATGAAGGAAGGCTAAGAATGGTTGGTTAAGGCCAACTGTTACCATTATAAGGCCCAGTTGACTTGAGGTTGAAAAGGCAATAATTTTTTTCATATCATTTTGTGTTAAAGCACAGATGGCTGTAAATAAGGTAGTAATGGCTCTGAGAGTTAGTACAAGTGTCTGTATAAATAGATTGTTTTCGAATAGGGGGTGAAATCGAATAATTAGGAAGATCCCTGCGACGACCATAGTGCTGGAGTGAAGTAATGCTGAGACTGGGGTAGGGACTTCTATAGCGGAGGGGAGTCATGGGTGGAGGCCAAATTGAGCCGACTTCCCGGTATCAGCGAGGAGATTAATTAGAGGGAAAGAGCTTGGGGTGGGGTCAAGGATAAATATTTGTTGGAAATCTCATGAGTTGGCATATAGAAAAAATCATGCTATTGCCAGGATAAACCCAATATCACCAATACGATTATACAGAATTGCTTGTAGGGCAGCTGTGTTAGCATCTGTTCGACTGTGCCATCAGCCAATTAGCAGAAAATATATAATGCCTATTCCTTCTCACCCAATAAAAAGTTGAAATAGATTGTTAGCAGTGATTAGGATAAGTATTGTAATAAGAAAGATAAGTAGGTACTTGAGAAATTGGTTAGTATTTAGGTCTGAGCTTATATATCATATTGAGAATTCAACGATTGATCAGGTAACAAGTAATGCTATGGGGGTAAATACTATGGAGAAAAAGTCTAGTTTGAAGCTTAAGAATAATTTAATAGTTTGAATTGTTGTTCAATGTCAGTTTGAGATTATAAATTCTTGGCCTGTAAAGATAAATATTGTTGTGGATAGTACACTGATAAAGAGGGAATATATAATAGCCAGTTTTACGTAATGTGGGTATAAAAGGTTGTTGCGAGGATTGATGAGGGTAATTATAATAGGAACTAGCAGAGGAACTAGTGCTATTAGGGCAATGGAGGAGTACATTATACTTTTATTTGGAGTTGCACCAATGTTTTTGGTTCCTAAGACCAATGGATAACTTCCATCCTTTAAAAGTTGAGAAAGCCAGGCTATTAGGCATGGGGGCATGAGTTAGCAGTTCTTGCATACTTTCTTGGTAGATAAGAAGTTGTTAACTTCTAATATTAGATTCACAATCTAATGTTTTAATTAAACTGTAGCTACAAGGGGTTGACCCTATAATCACTTTGGGGCTTAGGGTGAGGAGGAGAATTGGCCCTAAGTGTATTAATATTAATGTATTTTCATGCATAAACAGGGACTTAATGTTACTAGTGCTATACGTTAGTGGTCCTCATTGCATTGAGATAAATATGTGAAGTGAATATAGGACTGTAATTAGCATATTAAATCCTGTAAATATAATAGTAAAGTTGGATCAGGAGAAAGAAGTTATAATTGTAAATAGTTCTCCTATTAGATTAATGGTGGGAGGTAAGGCAAGGTTAGTGAGGTTAGCCATAAGTCATCAGAGAGCAAGGAGAGGGAATAGTGTTTGGAGGCCTCGGGTAAATATTATAGTTCAGCTGTGAATTCGTTCATAGTTTGAGTTTGCCAGGCAGAATAGTAGGGATGAAGTGAGTCCGTGGGCAATTATAAGAATAATAGCGCCGGTGAAGATTCAAGGAGTTTGGATAAGGATGGCTAGAATGACCAGTGCTATATGACTAACGGAGGAGTAGGCAATGAGAGATTTTAGGTCGGCTTGTCGTAGGCATATGGAGCTTGTTATTACTATTCCTCATAAAGATAAAATGAGAGAGGGGTAGTTTATTTTTTCTGTTAGGGGGTTGAGGATAGGGGTAATTCGTATTATGCCATAGCTTCCTAGTTTTAGCAATACTGCTGCTAGAACTATTGAGCCTGCAATAGGAGCTTCAACGTGTGCTTTGGGTAATCATAGGTGGAGGCCATATAGGGGTATTTTGACTATAAAGGCCATTATACAGCCTAGCCATGTAATGGAGTTGGTTCATGAGAGTAATATTTCCTTGGTAGCAATTAATGTTGTTAACAGATTTAACGACCCTAGGTTAGTTAGGTAATATAGGAGTGTAATAAGCAGTGGGAGAGATCCAGCTAGCATATAAAATAGAAAGTATGAGCCTGCATTAAGGGGCTCTGGTTGATATCCCCAGCGGGTAATAACAATTAAGGTAGGAATGAGAGTGGTTTCGAACAAGATATAAAAGAGAATAAGTTCTGTGGCCGTAAATGTTATGATTAGAGAGATTTGTAAGAGAATTAATACTGAGATGTAAAGTTTCTTTCGTGGAAGAGGGTTGTTATAAAGGTGTTGCTGGGTTGCTAGAATTATAAGGGGTAGTAGCCAGGCTGTTAGGGCAAGAAGAGGGGATGTTATTGGGTCTGAGAAAAAGACTAGGGATAGGTAGCATAAAATATTTGGTAAATATAAGGGTACAAGGGTTAGGGCACTGATTAGTAAGCTTCAGGTTATTATATTAATTCATATTGTACAGCTGTTTGAAAGTCATACTGTTGGAAGTAGTATAATTGTTGGTAAAATAATTTTTAGCATTGAAGTAGATTTAGGTTCTGCACATAGCCCAGGCCATATAAATTAGAGATTAGGACTAGTAGGGCTAGGTTCACCGCAGCTTCACATGTGGCAAATACTAGAAGAGTAATAGGTATTATAAATATTAGTGTTAGGTGTATGTTTAGGGTTGTAAGTGTAGTTAAAATAAATAGTGATAGTATTATACCTTCTAAACATAGTAAGGATGATATTAGATGAGATTGATAGATTAATAATCCTAGTAGGGATATAGAGTATGCTAGTGCCGTGTTAATATAGATAAAGGGCACTTGATAAATATGGTTTACCACAATCTAATGAGTCAAAATCATTTGTTTTTAATTAAACTATTTACCAATTCAATTCAATCTAGTCCCTTTTGAGTTCATTCGTAGGCTAATCCTACTACTAGAATAATAATTAGGGCAAGAATTATATTGGTTGTTAGTATTAATTTATTTGTTTGGGTTGCTCATGGCAGGGGAAGTAGAAGAGCAATTTCCAGGTCGAATAGGAGAAATGTGATAGTGACTAGGAAGAACTTTATAGAAAAAAGTAGGTGGGCAGAGGTTGTGGGATCAAATCCACATTCGTAGGGGTTATGTTTTTCTGTGTAAGTATTAGGTTGTGGAATTCAAAATGTAATAATAATAATAGAGCTAGAAGATTATCTGTGGCTAGGGTAAGTGTTAGGTTTATTAGTCTCTCTCAGGTTTATTGAGGCCTACTGATTGGAAGTCAGTGGTACTATTTATACTAAGAGAGTAAGATCATCATCAATAAATAGAAATATAGAGGAATAGTCATACTACATCTACAAAGTGCCAATATCATGCAGCGGCCTCAAAGCCGAAGTGGTGATTGGATGTAAAGTGGTCTATTTGTAAGTGAAAGTAGCATGTGATAAGAAATGTGGTTCCAATAATGACACGGAGGCCGTGAAAGCCTGTAGCTATAAAAAATGTGGAGCCATAAATTCCATCTGAAATAGTGAAGGAGGCCTCTGAGTATTCTGACATTTGCAGGTAGGTAAAGTAAGCACCTAGTGTAATGGTTATAAATAGCGCTTGGGCTGACTCCTCTTGGTCAGCTTCTATTAGGCTATGGTGAGCTCAAGTAATTGTTACTCCTGATGCAAGTAAGACAGCTGTATTTAGGAGGGGGACTTCTATAGGGTTAAGGGGGAAAATGCCTGTTGGAGGTCAATGTCCTCCTGTTTGTGGGATTGGGGCTAAGCTGGAGTGGTAAAATGCTCAGAAGAAGCCAGCAAAAAAGAAAATTTCTGAAATAATAGATAGGACTATTCCATATCGAAGGCCCTTTTGAACAGGCATGGTGTGATGCCCTTGATATGTGCCTTCTCAGACGACATCCCATCACCATTGAAATATAGTTATTGTGCTGGCTAGTAAGCCTGCCATAAGGAGAAGGCTGTGATAAAAATGGAATCATATAATTAAGCCTGAGGTAAGTAGGAAGACGGAGAGGGCTCCTGTTAATGGTCAGGGGCTTGGGTTGACTATGTGATAAGCATGGCTTGGTGGGTCATTAGGAATTATCATGTAAATAAAGGCTTACTAGGAGTGTAAAAACATAGGCTTGAATTAAGGCTACATCTAGTTCTAGAGTAATTAGAAGAATAAAAACAATAGTAGTAATTATAGAGGAGGAAAGGTAGATAGATAGAAGATTTAATGTGGTGTCTCCAAGCAGGTGCATTAGCAGATGTCCTGCTATGATGCTGGCTGTCAGACATACGGCCAGTGCTATTGGTTGAATAAAGAGGCTAATTGTTTCAATAATTACTAACATTGGGATAAGGGGATGGGTGTTCCTTGGGGTAGAAAGTGGGCTAGAGATGATTTTGTTTTAAATCGAAATCCTATAGGTACTGTGGCTGCTCATAGGGGAATTGCTATACCAATATTTATAGACAGTTGAGTGGTTGATGTGAATGCATAGTGTGTAAGCCCGAGGAGATTGTTTAGAGCAATAAAAGTAATTACGGCTAAAAGTGTAAGGGATCGGGTTCGTCCTTTAGGGCTATGGTTTAATATTTGCTTTAGTGTAAGTTGAATTAACCACTGTTGAAGTGAGGAGAGTCGATTGCTAATTAGTTTATTGGGGGGTGTTATTAGTAGGGCAGGAAATAGAATAATTAGTGTAACTAGGGGGATTCCTAAAATTACTGGGATATTGAATGAGGCAAATAGATTTTGGTTCATTTTAGTTCTCAGGTTGCATTATGTTTTTGTGTTTTAGTTAATTTTGATAGTGGGGTGATGTAGAAGGTAAAATTCAATATATTTTTTTTTTTTTTAGAATAAAAAGAATGAAAGAGAGAAAGGAAGAGGAAGAGATTTTAGAAAAAGAGAGAAAAAGAGAAAGAAACAGCAAAAGAAAGAAAAAATGAAAGAGAAAGAAAGAGGAAGAGATTTTAGAAAAAGAG
>CAUYQU010014292.1:0-12337 GCA_963574635.1 Cheracebus regulus | reverse complement strand
CTCCCCTCCCCTCCCCTCCCTTTCCTTTCCCCTCCTCTCCCCTCCCCTACCCTCCCTTTCCTTTCCCCTCCTCTCCCCTCCCTTCCCCTCCCCTCCCTTTCCTTTCCCCTCCTCTCCCCTCCCTTCCCCTCCCCTCCCTTTCCTTTCCCCTCCTCTCCCCTCCCCTCCCCTCCCCTCCCTTTCCTTTCCCCTCCTCTCCCCTCCCCTCCCCTCCCTTTCCTTTCCCCTCCTCTCCCCTCCCCTTCCCTCCCCTCCCTTTCCTTTCCTTTCCTTTTTCCTTTCCTTTCCTTCTTTCCTTTCCTTTCTTTTCCTCTTTCTTTCGAGACAGACAGAATCCCAGTCTGTGGTCCAGGCCAGAGTGCAGTGGCAGTATCAGGGCCCACTATATCCTTGACCTCCTGGGCTCAAACAATCCTCCCGTCTCAGCCTCCCCAGTAGCTGGCACTATAGGTACATACCACTGTGCCCAGACAATTTTTTTTTTTGTAGAGATGGAGGTCTCGCTTTGTTGCCCAGGCTGGTCTCAAGCTCCTGGCTTCAGGTGATCCTCCCCCTTCAGCCTCCCAAAGTGCTGGGATGACATCTAGAGACACCATGCCCAGGCAGTGTGGCTTTTGTTTGATCTGCCCAGTACCAACCCTCCTTCTGGGAATCACTCTTTCTGTACCTTTAACCTGACGATTCCTGTGGGAGCAGCTGTGCTCTGACATGGCCTGGACCTGCCTAGGGCTGATTAGAGGAAAGTAGTACCAATGATCTCCTTCTCTGGGATATTTGAACCTGATTCCAGGGGTGATTATCAATATCTGCAACAATCTGGGAGGTCCGGGCACCCACCAATTAGGGCAGACATTGGCTGAAAAACAATTGATATCGGTGCAGCAGAGTGTGCCGGCTGAGGAGCACCCTTACTTGAGAACAGGGAACATAGGGATTCCCTCTTTGGGGACAGAAGTTGGAAAGTGTGCGCTGGGGAGGCCTGTTCTCTTCCTGCAGACAAATCCCATCGTGGTGAATAGGAATGAGGCCAACAGCAAGATCTGGAGATGGAAAGGACTCCTGAAGATGTTGAAACGCTGGGCCCCAGTTGTTCTGTGGGCCAGCTGGATTCCTGCCCTTCTATAGCTCTATTGCTCAATCCTTCCCTGGAATCTGGAAGCAAATAAATCCCCCCTGCCCTTTTTTTATTATTATTTAGACAGAGTCTTCCTCTGTCGCCAGGCTGGAATGCAGTGGCACGAACTTGGCTCACTGCAACCTCTGCCTCCTGGTTCAAGTAATTCTCCTGCCTCAGCCTCCCACACAGCTGGGGTTACAGGCCCGTGCCACCATGCCCAGCTAATTTTTTTTTCTTGTATTTTTAGTAGAGATGGGATTGTACCATGTTGGCCAGAATGGTCTCGATCTCTTGACCTTGTGATCCACCCGCCTCAGCCTCCCAAAGTGCTGGGATTACAGGCATAAGCCACCTCATTCAGGCATAATTTCATTTTTGGCTCAAGTTAGTTCAAGTTCAGATTCTTTCCCCCATAAAAGTAACAAAGAGTCCTAACTGATTTAACATTAAACACCTGTATTCTTTTTTAAAAAAACTTATTTGTTTGTTTTAGAGACAGGGTCTTGCTCTGTTGCCCAGGCTGGAGTACAGTGGTGGGATCATAGTTTATTGTATCCTGGAACTCCCAGGTGCAAGGACCCTTCTTCCTCAGTTTCCCCAGTAGCTGGGATTACAGGCATGCACCACAACCAGCTAAATATTTTTGCTATTTGTTTTTAGAGACAAGGTCTTGTGATGTTGCTCAGGCTTGTCTCAAACTCCTGGTCTCAAGCAATCCTCCCACCTCAGCCTTCTGAGTAGTTATCACAGGCATGAGCCACCTCACCCTGCCCAATAAAGCTTTTTAAAAAGCCAGGTACAGTGGCTCACACCTGCAATCCCAGCACTTTGGGAGGCCAAGGTGGGAGAATTGCTTGAGCCTAGGAGTTAGAGACCATTCTGGACAAAACAATGAAACCCCTGTCTCTAAAGGAAAAAGGAAACAAAAAAAAGCTTAGTGGAGTATAATTGACAAATATAAAGTGTATATAATTAACAGGTATAAGCTGATGGTTTGATATGCGTGTACATTGTGAAATGATCATCACATCAAGCTAGTTAACATATCCATCACTTCACATAGTTACCTCTGTGTGTGTAGGTATATGTGTGTGGTGAGAAGACAAGATCTACTCTCAGCAATTTTGAGTATACCATACAGTGTTAACCAGAGTCACCATGCTGTACATTGGATACACAGAATTTGTTCATCCTGCATAATGGAAACTTTGTACCCTTTGACCAACATCTCCCCACCTCCCCCATTCCCCAACCGTGGGCAACCACTATTCTACTCTGTGTTTCAGTGAGTTCAACTATTCTAAAATCTGCATATATGAGATCATGCACTATTTGTCTTTCTGTGTCTGGTTTATTTTACTTAGCATAATATCCTTCAAGTTCACCCATGCTACAAGTGGCAAAATTTCCTTCTTTTTTAAGGCTAAGTAATAATCCATTGAATATACTATATATATATATATATATATATATATACTATATATATGTATATATATATATAATGTGTGTGTGTATGTATATGTGTGTATATATATATATATATATGAACACCCCCCATTTTCTTTTTTATTTCTTGAGTATCTTGCTCTGTTGCCCAGGCATGACCATAGTTCACTGCAGCATTTAACTCCTGTGCTTAAGTGATCCTCCTGCCTCAGCCTCCCAAATAGCTAGGACTTCAGGCACACACCACCATGCCTAGCTAATTAAAAATTTTTTTAATTGTAGAGATGGGAGGCAGCTATGTTGCCCAGGCTGGTCTGCAAACAGAGATAATTATACCTCTTCTTTTCTGATTTCAATGCCTTTTTTTTTTCTTGTCTCATTGCTCTGGTTAGGATTTCTAGTACTATGTTGAATAGAAGTGCTGTTAGTGGGCATTTATAGCTAAGATCAGATATTAGAAAAAAACCTTTCAGTTTCTCCCTATTGATTATGATGGTACCTATGGCCTTTCATGGATGGCTTTTTTATTTTGTGAACTGTTGATGGAAATACACATGTGATCTTTATTATGTTGAAGTATATTCCTTCTATACTTATTTGGTTAAGGTCTTTTATCATGAATGGACGTTGAATTTTGTCGAATGCTTTTTCTGCATCTATTGAAATGATCATGTAGTTTTTATATTTCCATCTGTTAATATGGTCTATCATCACATTGACTTGCATATGTTGAACCATCCTTGCATCCTGGGGATGAATCCCAATTGGTTGTGGTGTATGATCCTTTTTTTTTTTTTGAGGTGGAGTCTTGCTCTGTAGCCCAGGCTGTAGTGCAGTGGTGCGATCTTGGCTCACTGCAACCTCCGCCTCCCGGGTCCTGGTTCAAGCAGTTCTCCTACCTCAGCCTTACAAGTAGCTGGGGTTACAGGCACGAGCCACCATGCCTAGCTAATTTTTGTAGCTTTTAGTAGAGACAGGGTTTCACCATGTTTGGCCAGTCTGATCTCGAACTCCTGACCTTGTCATCCGCCTGCCTCGGACTCTCACAGTGCTGGGATTACAGGCCTGAGCCACCGCGCCTGGCTGTATGATCCTTTTAATGTGCTGTTGAATTCAGTTTGTAAGGTTTTTTTTTGAGTATTTTTTTTTATTATTTTGAGTTTTGAATCTCTGTTCACCAGGTATATTGGCCTGTGGTTTTCTTCTTAGTGTTATTCTTTGTCTTTGATATTAAGGTGATATGGACCTCATAAAATGGGTTTGGAGGTTGTCCCTTTTCTGTTTTTTGGAAGAGTTTAAGAAGGATTGATAGTAATTCTTTTTTTGAATGTTTGTTAGGATTCACCTGTGAAGCCATCTGGTGCTGGTCAGCATCAGTGCTGTGCATGCCAGACAGACCTGAAAGGTCAGTGCTCTTCAGAAGGAAGCACTCAGTGAGGTCCCAGACATCCCCCAACATGAGGAGGGAAAAGAGGTCAGCACTGTGATTTATCAACCTGAAACGTATTATTAAGTCAGAAGATGGAGTTATTTTCCTTTTAGATAATACCACCCTACTTACTAACTTCCCATTCATTCCTCCATCCACTGCAATCTGACTGCTAAGGTCAACAAAAACCTTCTCATTACCAAATCCAGTGGCCCCTATTAAGCTTGCATCCCACTTACCTTTTGCATTATATGTGATTATTCTCCTCCTTGAAACTCCCCCCACTACCCACCCCAGCTTCCATGACACCCCTTTGTCTTGGCCCCTGTCCTCTCCTCTTTAGTTTCAAGAATTTTGAGACCATAAATTTCTGTTGTTTTAAGCTACCTCATTTGTGGTACTTTGTTACGGAAGCCCTAAAAAACTAAAACATCACTTAAAAAATCCTTTACAGTATATGATTTTTTCCCCCATGTTCAGCCTTGTCTAACTGGAGTTAGGCATTGAAGTATTTATTGGATGAAGTATTTATTGCATTCATTAACAAGCATATTCCTCTCAGTAGTCTGTCTTAAAAACGGAAACAAATATTAAAATTTACCATCTACCTTTGACCTTTAAATCAATGTTACTGAAGTAAATTTACTGAAAATTAACTTATGATTGTGCAAAATAATGGATATTTAAGGACATTTATTGCAGCATTGTTTATAATAGCAAAGGACTGGCAACAACCCAAACGTCTGTCAATAGAGGAACTAATTAAATGAGGGATGGTTTTATATCCACTCAATTGTTTTTTTGAGATGGAATCTCAGTCTGTCACCCAGGCTGGAGTGCAGTGGTGTGATCATAGCTCACTGCAACCTCTGTCTCCTGTGTTCAAGAGGTTCTCGTGCCTCAGCCTCCCGAGTAGCTGGGATTACAGGCATGCGCCACCACGCCTGGCTAATTTCTGTATTTTTAGTAGAGATAGAGTTTTACCATGTTGGCCCGGCTGACCTCAAACTCTTGACCTCAAGTGATCTGCCTGCCTTGGCCTTCCAAAGTGCTGGGATTACAGGCCCGAACCACTGCACCCAGCCCGCTCGATTATTAAAAATGAGGACTTTGCTCCATGTGTGAGGAAAGCAAGTATAGCCCGATAGTGTGCGATCTTTCATGGTAAAAAAAAAAAGAAATATAGATAAGTTATAATTATAAAAAAATCTCTGAAACAGAAGAAAATGCAATAGTTCCTTCAGGGGAGAAGAACCTGGTAGTCATTAAATAAATAAGTAAATAATAAACAAAATTTAATGCTTGAACCCAAGAGTTTGAGACCAGCTGGAACAATATGATGAAACTCCATCTCTTATAAAAAATAACAAAAATTAGCCAGGCATGGTGGTGTGCACCTGTAGTCCCAGCTACTTGGGAGGCTGAGGTGCGAGGATCACCTGAGCCCAGAAGGTGAGCCGAGATCACGCTACTGCGCTCCAGCCTGGGCAACAGAGCAAAACCCTGTCACAAAATAAATAATGATAATAAACAAAATTTAAAAGTAGAGTCTGTGAAAGGGTATACATTTAAATTTACTAAAATGTACCATGATATTTGGTGATCTTTCACTAGATGTTTCTACTCTGTCCTAAGGGGAACATTCTGTGATGAAAAATCAGGGCTGTGTGTGGTAGCTCACACCTGTAATCCCAACACTTTGGGAGGCAGAGGCAGGTGGATCACTTGAGCCCAGGAGCTCGAGACCAGCCTGGACAACATGGCAAAACCTCATCTCTACAAAAAATGCAAAAATTAGTCGGGCATGGTGATGCACGCCTGTAATCCCAGCTACTTGGGAGGCTGAGGCAGAAGAATTGCTTGAACTCAGGAGGCGGAGGTTGCAGTGAGCTGAATTGGGCCACTGCACTCCAGCCTGGGTGACAGAGTGAGACTCCATCTCAAAAAAAAAAAAAAAATCACTATTATAATATAAAGTGGGTTTAGTTTAATTTTTTTTAATTCAACAATAAAAACAGAGAGTTTTTTTTTTTAATTTTAAAATGAATTATATACTTAAAAAAATAGACATGGGGGTCTTACTCTGTTGCCCAGGCTGGTCTTGAACTCCTGGGCTCAAGCAGTCCCCTGCCTCAGCCTCCCAAAGTGCTGGGATTACAGGTGTGAGCCATCACCCGGCCCAGCTGCTTTTTATTATGTGAACTTTTTCATCAGAAGCCAAGTGACTTCATACAGGAGACAAACGCACAATCATCTAAGTAAATACACCCTGTAAACACTGCCCAGATCAAGATCTAGTCAAGGCTTCTCTGGGCCACATTGGAAAAAGAATTATCCTGGGCCACACATAACATACACTAATACTAACAATAGCTGATAAGCTAGAAAAAAAAATAACAAAAACATCTCATAATGTTTTGAGAAACTTTATGAATTTGTCCTGGGCTGCATTCAAAGCCATCCTGGGCCACATGCAGCACATGGGCCCTGGGTTGGACAAGCTTGATCTAGAATGTTCCTAACATCTCAGGCTTCCCTTGTGCCTCTTCTCAGTCCTTTCCTCTCAACGAAGACATCACCTGTTATGACCTCTATCAGTGGAAAACAATTTTGCCTGGTTTTGGACTTTCTATACATGGAACCGTGGTGTCTCTTCTCTTTTGGACGTTATGAGTATGAGTATGATGAGTACTCAACAGATTCCACCCATGCCTCTGAGGCTCACACACGAGGCTGCTATCTTCCTTTAAAAAAAAAAAATGGAGGCTCGCTCTGTTGCCCAGGTTGGACTGCAGTGGCGCAGTCTTGGCTCACTGCAATCTCTGCCTCCTGGGTTCAATTGATTCTCCTGCCTCAGCCTCTTGAGTAGATGGGATTACAGGTGCATGCCACCACACTCGGCTGATTTTTGTATTTTTAGTAGAGATGGGGTTTCACCATGTTGGCCAGGCTGGTCTTGAACTCCTGACCTTGTGATTTACCCACCTGATCCTCCCAAAGTGCTGGGATTATAGGAGTGAGCCACCATGCCCGACCCCTACTTGTTTACATCACATCATTCTTACATTTTCTCTCCACTCTCAGAGACTGGGACTTGTGTTGGTGTGTAACTTGTGGATTCTTTTAAGATTTGGATATTCCTGGCTGGGCGCAGTGGCTCATGCCTGTAATCCAAGCACTTTGGAGGCCAAGGCAGACGGATCACCTGAGGTTGGGAGTTCAAGACCAGCCTGACCAACATGGTGAAACTCCGTCTTTAAAAACTAAACTAAACTAAATAAATAAATAAAAAAGATTTGGATATTCCCTTATTCTTTAGTTTTCATGGAGTTGGAAAAGTCAGTTTTAAAGACAGGCTTTAGTGGCATTAACCTGCCCCAATGTGCCAATAACAAAGCTAATTCTCAGAACCCATCCTAATACTAAGACATCACCCAGCTTTTACTTTTTTTTTTTTTTTTTTTTTTTTTTTAAACAGAGTCTTGCTCTGTTGCCCAGGCTGGAGTGCAGTGGTGCCATCTCCGTTCACTGTAACCTTTGCCTCCCGGGTTCAAATGATTCTCCTGCCTCAGCCTCCCTAGTAGCTGGGATTACAGGTGTTCATCACCATGCCTGGCTAATTTTTGTATTTGTAGTAGAGACGGGGTTTCACCGTGTGGAGCAGGCTGGTCTCTCTCTAACTCCTGACCTCAGCTGAGCTGCCTGCCTTGGCCTCCCAAAGTGCTGGGATTACAGGTATGAGCCACCATGCCTGGCCAGTAGTGAGTTCTTGCTCTAGTGAGACTGGATTAGTTATCTCCGGAATGGATTAGCTCCCAAGAGAGTGGGTTGCCGTGAAGGCTGGATGTCCCTTGGGTTTCACGTCTTTGCCTGTGTCTGCTTCCCCTCTGACCTTCTCTGCCATGTTATGTCACAGCAGCAGAAGCCAAGCAGATGGCCCTGCCATGCTTTGTATAATTCTCTGTCTGCAGAACCATGAGCTAAATAAACTTCTGCTCTATATAAATTACCCAGCCTCAGGTATTCCATTATAGCAACGCTGAAAGAAATAAAAACAGGTAGATCTTTCTGTTGGGTGTTGCATTCCTTTTCTATTGCTGCTGTAACAGATGACCACAACCTCTCAGCTTAAAACAGCACACATTTATGATCTTACAGTTCTGCAGGTCAGAAGTTCAGCATGGGTCTCACCCAGCTGAGACGTCAGTGGGGCTGTTTCTTTCTGGGAACTCTAGGGAGAGATCTATTTTCCGGCTCATTCAAGTTGCTGGCAGAATTGCTGTTTCTTCTTGTAGAACGGAGGCCCCATTTTTGTACTTTTAGTAGAGACAGGGTGTCACCATGTTGACCAGGCTGGTCGAGAACTCCTGACCTCAAGTGATCCACTCGCCCCAACCTCCCAAAGTGCTGAGATTACAGGCGTGAGCCACTGCGCCTGGCCCTCCCACATACTTTAAATCATTCCTAGATTACTTGTAATACCTACAACAGTGTAAATACTATGTAAATAGTTATTTTGTATTTTGGCCAGGCATGGTGACTCACGTCTGTAATCCCAGCACTTTGGCAGGCCAAGGCGGGTGGATCACTTGAGGTCAGGTGCTTGAGATCAGCCTGGCCAATATGGGGAAACCCTGTCTCTACTAACAATACAAAAAATTAGCCAGGCATGATGGTGCACACCTCTAATCCCTGCTCCTGGGGAGTCTGAGGCAGAAGAATCTCTTGAACTCAGGAGACAGAGGTTGCGGTGAGCTGAGATCGTGCCATTGCACTCCAGCCTGGGTGACAGAGTGAGATTTCGTCTCAAAAAAAAAAAAGTTGTTATACTGTATTTTAAAGTTTTTATTACTTTTATTATTGTACTGTTATTTTTAATTGCTTTGTTTTCCCCACATAGTCATGTGATGAACATAGCTTTTTGGTCAACAATGTACTGCATTCATAACGGTGACCCCATAAGCTTATAAACTGTATTTTTACTGTATCTTTTCTATGTTTAGATAATTTTAGATACAGAAATACCACTGTGTTACAATTGCCTGCTATATTCAGTGCAGTCACACACTGTGCAGGTTTGTTGCCTCAGAGCAATGGGCTATACTGCATAGCCTAGGTGTGCAGTAGGCTGTACCAACTGG
Organism: Cheracebus regulus; assembly: GCA_963574635.1. NCBI lineage: Eukaryota > Metazoa > Chordata > Mammalia > Primates > Pitheciidae > Cheracebus > Cheracebus regulus. Next base: position 3,204 of record CAUYQU010014292.1, on the reverse strand, counting down.
GTTTGTGTAAGCACACTGTACGATGCTCACAGCATGATGAAATTGCCTAATGATTATCCTCATCATTAAGTGATGCTGTGAGTGTATTTTCGATTGAGTTTGGTTGAGTCCAAGGATGCAGAACCCATGAGTACGGAGGGCTCACTCCGCCTGTGCCTGCCACAGGTGTATGCCTGGGAGGGCTGGGTCATAGGGTGTGCATGAATTCAACCAGTATAATAGATACTGCCAACAGTTTTTACAGTGGGCCAATTGACACTGTCACTGGCACTGTGGGAGAGTCCAGTTTATCCACATCCTTGCCAATTCGCAGTATTATTTGTTGTTGTTTTTCTTTTCTTTTTTGAAAGAGTCTTGCTCTATTGCTGGAGTGCAGTGTCATGATCATGGCCCCTGCAGCTTCTGCCTCCCGGGTTCAACTGATTCTCGTGCCTCACCTACCCGAGTAGCTGGGATTATAGGCACACACTACCATGTCCGGCTAAGTTTTGTATTTTCAGGGGAGATGGGGTTTTGCCATGTTGCCCAGACTGGTCTCAAACTTCTGGCCTTAAGTGATCTGCCCACCTCGGCCTCCCAAAGTGCTGGGATTACAGATGTGAGCCACTGTGCTCAGCCTGATTCTGAGTATCGGAAGCTGTTACCAACATTAGCCATTGGACTGGACATGTAGTGGTCAAAAAACGTGGATTGAATTTTCATTTCTTTAGAGACTTGTCATGAGCACTTTTTAATGTTTATTGGCCATTTGGATGACCTCTTTTGTGAAGTCCTTGTTCAATTTTTTTGCCCATTAAAAAAAAAGAACTGAGTTGAGAGTAGACAGCTTTTTAGACTGTGAAAATATTCATCACGGTGATTTTCCATCTGAACATGTTAAAATATGTAGGAAAAAAGATAATTCTAATGCATTTAGAATGTCAGCAAAGGAAGAAAATGAGCTCACTTACGCACTTTTCTAAGCATCCTTTTTCCTTTAAGTAAAGCTTAAGAAACAATGGAATCACTGAGAGTAACTCACATCTATATAGTTCTTTAGGATTTACAAAGTGCTTTCCTATCCATTTTCTCATTCTGTTTTATTAGAAGTAGCAAATGAAATATTGCTTGCTAGTCCTGTTTTCATAGCATAGATTACTTCCACCAAATGCAAAAATCAAGGCAACATGCATATATTAAACATAATTATAGTTGGCTAAATTAGCAGCATAATTTGTGAATTTGATCATTTTTCTTCTGTGCTCACAATTACCTCTAATTTGGCGATACATGTAATACATGCTTGCAGAATGTCTAAGGAACTCTCTATCCTCTGATGCTGAAACGTAGACTGCCTTCTGGGAGTTGCTGTTTAAATCAGGAAGAGAGCATAAATCCACAAGAGCCTGGCAATTGGAAATAGGTCTGTTGCAGCGAGGAGAGCAAATCTCTATTGTTGAGGGCAGCAGAATGATACAAATCAAGCAGACATCTTGTCAAGAAGCAGGTCGCAAGCAACCTTTCTGCATTACAGATGCTATGCTGTTTTCATTCCTTCCAGACTGGATACTAATTAAATTAGCCCCTTTACTCTGGTGCTTTAGTGAAAAACGGCTTCTGATTCGATGCCACGTCTCTTCCAGGACTAAATACGTGTGTCTGATGGAGGACGGGGGTCATGTCTGTGTGTATGTGTGAAATGAGAGGAATTATTGAAGAAAAGCAATGAATATGCATTAAAATTCCCTGGCTAAACGGAACCCTGATTTTTTTTCACTTCTTGGCATTTTAAATACCAATATGCTATTAAAATATATGACCTCTTTTCCCATCCGGTTTACAACCTTCAGAGATAAGACAGGCAAATGTAAGATAGAAATAAAATATAAATTTAATGACTTTTTCCCCATGGCCATCTCAAAATTAGAACCATATCTCAGAAGAAGTAAAGTTGTCTCCTTCTAATTGTAGTAAAAGCCACCAGAGATGGAGAATTTTACTTGCAAATATGGTACCTACAGCAACTATGTGGGATTCCCCAGCTTCTTAAACCACCACCTTCCACAACACAGATTATTGTCTCATTCTGTTTCTTACAGTTTTTCCTTCTCTGCTATTATATGATTGCACTGGACATCGGTGCCACTGAGTATGAGTTTTCCCTTTGCCTGGCGGTGTCCATGACTCTCTCTCTCTCAGTTTGTGAGCTCCCTGGGAAGTTGACTGACTGCCCTTGTGATTCCAGGGAAGTCATTTGGCTCAGGCCCAGATTTAGCAACATAATTCTTTTTTTGGCCAGGGATGAGCATATACTCCAATTTTGCAAAGGTACTTGCAGGGGCTCTTGGGAATTAAGCTGCCCATTCTTCTGAGACAGCTTCCAGAGGAGCCCTGGTCTCTCTCCCAAGGCTTGGATGGAGATGCATGTGGGCCTGGGAGTAAGGGATCAGTCTGCTGTTACAGAACCCAGATGAGAGATGGACAGTATGGCCTTGAACATGTCACCAGAGACTGAAATAAATGAACCCTGGAGGCTGTCCGGACTCTCAACCCACATCATGTCTTTTTTATGGCTTAGGCAGTTTGAATTGTGTTTTCTGTGACTTACAATTGAACGTATCTTAATTGGTATATTGTCTGTGTTTTGTTTGTTTGTTTGGTTGGTTTTTTTTTTTTGAGATGGAGACTCACTCTGTCACCCAGGCTGGAGTACAGTGGCATGATCGCTCTTTGCAACTTCTGCCTCCTGTTTAAGCAATTCTCCTGCCTCAGCCTCCACACTGGGACTATAAGCATGGGCCACTGCACCCAGCTCATTTTTTTTGTATTTTTAGTAGAGATGGGATTTCACCACGTTAGCCAGACTGGTCTTGAACTCCTGACCTCTGGTGATCTGCCCACTTCAGCCTCCCAAAGTGCTGGGATTATAGGCATGAGTCACAGCACCCGGCCTTAATTGGTATATTGTTATTAAAATATAATGTAGTAGTAGAAAAATCTTAGGTATAGTAAGGCCAACAAATCATGAGATGACTGCCATTGAAAAGATAGTGTGGAGAGAGATCCAAGATGGCCGATCAGCAACAGCTCAGGAATGTAGCTCCCAGTGAAAGCGCAGAGAACGAGTGGACGCCGCACTTTCCGACGAATTTTTGTTGCCCACAGACTGGGAGATTCCCGGCAGAGGAGCCACACGGGTCGCCAGCGCAATTCTTTTGGCCGGCG
>CAUYQU010014291.1:0-89649 GCA_963574635.1 Cheracebus regulus | reverse complement strand
GACCTCTGATATCCTTTTTTCTGCTTGGTCAATTCGGCTGTTGAAACTTGTGCATGCTTCGTGAAGTTCTCGTGTTGTGTTTTTCAGCTCCATCAATTCACTTACATTCCTCTCTAAGTTGTCCATTCTTGTTAGCATTTCATCAAATCTTTTTTCAAGGTTCTTAGTTTCTTTGCATTGGGTTAGAACATGTTCTTTTAGCTCACAGAAGTTTCTTACTACCCACCTTCTGAAGCCTGATTCAGTCATTTCATCACACTCAGTCTCTGTCCAGCCTTGTTCCCTTGCTGGTGAGGAGTTGTGATCCCTTGTTGGAGGAGAGGTGTTCTGGTTTTGGGTGTTTTCATCTTTTTTGCGCTGGTCTCTTCCCATCTTTGTCTATTTATCCTGCTGTCATCTCTGTAGTTGCTGACTTTCAGATTAGGCCTCTGAGTGGACGTCTAGTTTGTTGATGATGAAGTTATTTCTGTTTCTTAGTTTTCCTTCTAACATTTTGGCCCCTCTGCTGTAGGACTGCTGAGGTCCACTCCAGGCCCTGCTTCCTGGGGATCACCTGCAGCAGCTGCAGAACAGTAAAGGTTGCTACCAGTTTCTTCTTCTGCTATCTTTGTTCCAGAAGGATACCCGCCAAATGTCAGTCTGATCTGTCCTTTATGAGGTGACTCTTTGGATATACGGGGCTCAGGGAGCTGCTTGAGGAGACAGTCTGTCCTTTATAGGAGCTCAAGTGCTGAGTTGTGAGCTCCGTTGTCGATTCAGGGCTGCTGGGCAGGTACGTTTAAGTCTGCTGCAGCAGAACTCATAAACCCCTTTTTTTTCCCCCAGGTGTTCTGTCTCGGGGAGTTAGGGCTTTATTTAGGAGCTTCCAGTGCGCTGCTGCCTTTTTTTTTTTTTTTCAGGGCTGCCCTGCCCAGCAAGGAGACAGCCCAGTCACTGTCTTCCTGCAGAGGCTTTGCTGAGCTGCTGTGGGCTCCGCCCAGCTGCCCTGTGAACTTTCCTGCAGTCCTGTTTATATAGGTGTAATTAGATCTGCCTCGGCAATAGTGGCCCGCCTCTGTAATGGCGGGTTGCCTTGGCAACAGCAGGCTGCCTCTGCAATGGCAGACTACCTCTGTAGTGGTGGAGTGCCCCGTAATGGCGGATGCCCCTCCCCACAGAACTGGACCGTCCCGGGTTCAGCTGCGCCTGCTGCGAAACTCTCAACCAAGAGCTCTTCCAATTGCTGTTTTAGTGGAGCCTGATCACCTGGTTCGCTGTCTCAGAGCCTTTTGTTTTTTTTTGTCAAATGGTCAAATCCCAGGTGTTCCAGTCGCCTGTTGAAAAGGTGCCGGGATCTGTGTGATTTCCCCTGCGGGGACACACTGCGTAGGCTGAAACAGCGGCGCTGAGATTCGTAGCGCTTTTTTGCCTGGGAATCTCCTGGGCTGGCTCCCTGATTCAGTCCCCTTTTTAATCTGCCTTCCTGTAGCTCCACTCACCAGTTAAAAGGGCACACAGACCAGTGTATTTTGTATGGAGAACCGCCGTGCCAGGGCGCCGACAAAGCAGCCGCGCCGGCCAAAACAGCTGCACTGGCTGAAACAGTTACGCCAGCCAAAACAGCCGCACTGGCGACCAGTGGGGCTTCTCCGCCTGGGAATCTCCTGGTCTGGGGGTAATAAAAATCCGTCTGGAAATGCGGCATCCACTCACCCTCTTCGCTTTCACTGGGAGCTGCAATTCTGAGCTGCTCCTAGTCGGCCATCTTGGATCTCTCCTTTTTCATTTATTTTTTAAAGGTAAAGGGCCCACAAACGTGGAAAAAATGCTGAAACAATGTGTTCTTATACCTTTAAAATTCTTAATCACAAGCTTGTTTGGTTGGTTTGTCCCAAGGTTTTTTATTCCCATGTCTTCGTTTTCCATTAGGAAAAGTTACTCTATTCTGTAATGATAATAATCTCTGTCTCTCTGTTTCTTTGTCTTTTTCTCTCTCTCATTCCTTTCTCGTTTAGTATTTTGCCAACACATCAATAATATTTTGTAATATAACCAATAATTTTGTCTGTAGTCCTGTGATCTGTAAACCACTTTCTTAATCTTATTGTATTCTGTTAAGTAGAATGTGAAAATATTTATCATAAAACTTTTATTGGGAGTTTCCAAATTTCAAAGTATTTGGCATAAACTGTTCTTGTTCTCAAACAACTTTCAACTAGTTGGGGAGCTAGAGCCTGAACACATGTAACTGGAAAATACTATATTTAATCTATGTTATTTAAAAAAAACCTAATGTTACTTTAAAGGAAGTTTAAATGTGTTATACTAAATGAGAGTTAAAGACACAAAAAGATGACATTCAATATCAGAGGAAATTAAATCTTTAAAGTTGAACAGGAAGCAAACAATAGATGCCAGTGGATTATATGCCTTCATTCATTCAACAAACATTTAATTGAATATGTAACATATGCCACACTCTATTCAAGGCTCTAGGGAAATACCTAATGGTTAATAAGACAGACATAATCTCTGCAGTTGCGAGATGTAAAAGTTGTTGAGACTCGATGACATGAGAAATATGCATATAAATTAGAGAAGGGGAAACAAGGGAAAGTACATATATTGGGGAGGCACACATATTATTTAGAGCATAATAACAATAATATAAAGTTATGGTACACTTCCTAACTTAGACATAATGTGATTGAGCAGAAAAAAGATTGGAGAGAACAAAGTCTGCAAATAAGTTAAGAACAAGCTTAAATCCTGGTTTGTTCTGTTGACAATAAGGAGATATTGATAGTTTTTCTTTGGTTTGTTTGGTTGACAATAAGGAGATATTGATAGTTTTTCAACAAAGCATTGACATGACAAATACGTTTTAAGGAAAAATGTTGGTTTAGGATAGATTTTTCAGAAGAACCTACTTAATCCCCATACAAACATTTTATTCCATTTTAAGGATGAGTAAAGAAACAGCAAAAATAAAAATTTTCTTAAAGAGACAGTGTAAAGATTCAGACCTAGATTTATGTGAGTAAAATATTCATGCATAGGGATGGCAAATAAGCACAAGTAAAGATGCTTAATTAGGGAAATGTAAATTAAAACCACAATGTGGTACCACTCTGTACTCATGAGAATGACCAAAAAGAGCAGGAAGACAGGAGGGAGGGAAATAAATAAAAATGAAAAACACTGTAAATGCTAATTGCTGGGGAAATTCTGAAGCATTTGGAAGTCTCATGCAATGCTGGTGGCAATGCAAAATAGAGCAGCTCCTTTGAAAACAGCCTTGGTGGTTTCTTGTGAAATTAAACATGCTTAGCATGTGATCCAGCAATCCCATACTCCTGGTATTAGCCCAAGAAAAATATGCCTACATAAAAACTTGTAATCAATTATTACTGATAGATTATTCATAATTGCCAAAAACTTAAAACAAATGCACTGTGGCAATTCTTTAATAAAATACTACTGAGCAATAGGAAAGAATGAAACATTGTTACATGAAAAAGGAGGTGGGAACTAAAACACATCATGTCAAGACACTAGACATACAAGGCTATATATTCTGTAATTTCATTTATGTGACATTCTGGTAAAGGCAAAAGCATAAAAACTGCAATCAAAACAGTGGCTCCCAAGGGCTGGGATGGTAAAAGAAGATTGATTATAGAGATGCACATTTTTTTTTTTTGATGATGAGACTATCTTCATTTTATAAGGAGTTGCATAACTGGATAGACCTGTCAAAGTTCATAGACTTGTGCATATGAAGGGGTAAAATTTATGGCATCTAAATAATGATTCAGTAAGAAACAACAAAAAATCCATGGGCATGCTTTGCAGAGTGATGGATAATGAAGGCGTGCTCTTTGGGCAAAGACTCCCAACTATTAATATCTATAGGTATTGGGAATGAAGTTTAAGTATGCCTTTCATTGTTTACAGCTTAAGCTAATAGTTCAGCTGCTATAGGATTTAATCTACTTATCTCTGAGATAAGAATTCAAGTATTACCTTATTCATCAAATATTCATTATGTGCTATCATTTTGAGGCATGTATTTGAAAATAGATCAGTGAAAAAAAATGACTAAATCTGCCATTGTTGACCCTCTTGGGACGTTGATTATATTGAGGAGAAGTAGAAAATAAAAGAGTAGTAAGAGTACCTAATCCATAGAATTGTTATTAAAGCTAATTATTATTTTATTTTTAAATTAAGAAAGATGTATATGCATAGCACATAGTAATATAGGTATATATGAGTAGTAATATGGATATATGCATAGTAAAATAAATATGTATATGTGTAGCACATATTGTAAATGTATACTGCTATTTTGTAATTAGGTTTATTACTTGCTCAATATCATGCCTAAGCAGATGCTTGGCTGCCGTCAGCCTGTGAGGCAGTGAGAGAAAGTCCTGAGCAGGGTGTTGTGGCAGAGGGGAGAAGTCTCACTTAGAATGAATGTCATCTCTCCTGTCTTCAGTAGCTAGCTTTCCTAGTGCCTTTGCTTCTGAATAATGTTGACAAAAATAAGCCAAACACTTTAAGATATTTGAAGAGATTTATTCTGGGCCAAATGTGAGAACCATGACCAGTTACACAACCTCAGCAGGGCCTGAGAACATGTGCCCAGGTGGTTGGGTTACAGCTTGGTTTTGTATATTCTGGGGAGACATAAGATGTGAATCAATACATGTGAGATATACATTGGTTCAGTCTAGAAAGGTGGGACAACTGAAACTGAGCTTACAGGTCATGTGTATTCTGATTGGCAGTTCGTTGAAATAGTTATTATTTAACATGGAATCAACAGGAAGAGGGTTTCTGGATTAAGATAAGGGGTTGTGGAGGCTGAAGTTTTTATCATTTAGATGAAGTCTCATAGGTGAGAGTCCTTGGAGACAATATGGCATATGTTTCTTATTCAGGCCTTTAAAAGGGGGATAATATAATGAGGCATATCCAACTCCCAACTTCTCATCATGACCTGAACTAGGTTTTCAGGTTTCTTTGGAATCTTCGGCCATCAGAAGGGATCGATTTAGTCAGTCGGTTGTGGAGTTTTGATTTTATTTTTGGTTTATAATACAAACTTCTGATTTAATGCCTCCAAGTCTACTGATAGGATAAAATGAGATCATATTGTGGAGGTGTAGGTGAGGGTAAGAGTCAAATGACATCAAAGCTTAAAAATATATAGAAAGATAGATATATTTATATATTTAAATATATATAGATATATTTAAATACAACCTGTTCATTTTTTAATTTACTTATAGTTGGTAGTATAAGTAAATATTTACATATTTATAAAGCTTTAACATCATATATGATGACATAATGATATATATATATATACACACACACACACACACATATATATATACACACATCATTAATATTACTTTTGAATGGCATATCTCCTTTCACAGGCTTTAGAGCTGTCCTCCTATTTTCAGCATCAAATATCTTTCCCCCTCCACACCAATTATTGAAATCTTTCTAAGGTCTGTGATGTGAAATGATGTTTTCCCAGACCCCTTCATTGTTTTCACTGACCTGATAGTGACTTTTTTTTTTTTTTTGCTTCTGTACTTTTTGTTTTCTTTGTAGGTTTATGCTCTTTTCTCTCTTTGCTGTCATTTAAGTGAGGTTTTAAAAGGTATATTTGTTTGCTAGAGCTGCCATAATAAAGTACCATGGGCTATGTGGCTTAAACACAGAAATTTATTTTCACACAATTCTGGAAGCTAGCAGTCTAAGAGAAAAGTATTGGCCGAGTTGCTTCCTTCTGAGATCTCGCTACTTGGCTGATAGAGGGTCATCTTCTCCTCGTATCTTCACAAGGTCTTCCCTGTATCTGTGTGTGTGTGTGTGTGTGTGTATGTGTGTGTGTTTATACTCATCTCTTATCAGCATATCAGTCACATTGAATTAAGGCCAACCAATGACCTTTTCCTAAATTGATTACCTCTTTAAAGACTCTATATCCAAGTATAATCACATTCTGACATAATAGAGGTTAGGACTTCAGCATATGGACATTGAGGGGGCATAATTTACCCCATCACAGGAGGTATCTGAAGTTAGCAGTGTCTATTGAGGAAACTATTAGGCATTTTATATATTAGATATTACCAAGTATAAGTAAATAAAAAATAAACAGGTCGTTTCATACTGATTGAGTATAAATATCCAGAGATTTTTTCCAAAAATTGTTAAATTGGATTTGTCATCAGATCTAAAAATACCTATGTTTTTTATGAACTAAGACATTTGTAGTAATTTTTAACCCTAAAATCTAAATCCATACCATCTATATTTGAAAAACTTCTCTGGAGTCTTATAAGTAACTGAATTATGAGAAATACAAATATTAAATACATATTTATTAAGTGAATAAACAACTTAAGCTATGCACTTTGGGGCTACAAATTCTTCCTGGATTGTATTTAAGCATGCAAATTAATCCACAATCAATTACACCCTTATTTTCTTGTCTGCTCAAGATACCTTTGAAATGACAGAATAGCAATGTTTAAAAAGACAAAGAGTATAGGATACATTGATAGAAGATATCCCAACTGTTTATTTGGAATTCAGAAAAGGGATGGAATATGCCAGGGTCATTTTTCTCCCCTAGAGAAATTAAATATCTGAATGAAAAACTCTACTGGGTATGATATTTGTGTATCTTAACAAAATGCTGCCAACTCTGTCCCATATCATATTAGATCAGTAGTTCTCACCTAGGGACAATGCTGCCCCTAGGTGATATTTGGCAAAGTCTAAACCTTTTTTTTTTAAATATTCTAACAACTTAGGGAATGGGTACTACAGGCATCTAGTAGGTGGAAGCTAGGAATGGTGCTAAATGTCTACAATACACAAGACAGCCTCCCACAACAAAATATTATCTGATTCTAAATGCCAATGTTGTTGCCCCTGGGAAATCCTATGATAGATAAACCTTAACATTTTACACAATCTTTAAATCAGCTTTTAATGCCTCATTATTAAATATAAATTTGGTGCTTGAAGTCAGCATGTTATATAAGTGAGATGACAATAATTTTTAAAAATCCATAGGGAAAATAATAACACCAAGTGTTGTCACCTAAGTGAGAATGGAAGTGATTAGTAGTACTGCCTCCCTTGCTTGTAAAACTTAAGAAATAACTCGGAGAGTTGACATATAGACAATTAATGCTTTACCTCTCTTAATAGTTGATAAAAGTATTTCTGAGAAATTCAACTCAGATCTTAGGTAAATATGCTTCCTAGTACAACCAGATCTTGCAAGAATTCACTCACTCTCATGAGAACAGCATGAAGGGGATGGTGTTAAATTACTCATGAGAACTCATCCCCATGATCAATCCACTTACCACCAGGCTCTACCTCCAACACTGGGAACTATAATTAATTCAACATGAGATTTGGTGAGGATGCAGATACAAACCATATCATTCTGCTTCTGGACACCCCATATCTCAGGTCCTTCTCACATTTCAAATGCAATTATCTCTTCTCAACAGCAAAAGTTGTAACTCTTTTTAACATTAAGTCAAAAGTCTCAATCGAGACAAGGCTAGTATATTTTGCCTATGAGCCTGTAAAAACAAACAAACAAAAAGTTACTTTCAGAACAAAATGGGGGTATAGGCATTGGGTAAATAATCCCATTCCAAAAGAGAGAAATCAACCAAAAGAAAGGGGCTATCAAGTCCATGTCAGTCTAAAACCCAGCAGGACTGTCATTAAATCTTAAGGCTCCATAATAATCTTCTTTGACTCCATGTTCCACATTCAGTGCACACTCATGCAAGGGTTAGGCTTGCAAGACCTTGCACAGCTCCACCCCTGTGGCTTTGCATGGTTCTCTCCCAGAGCTGCTCACAGAGTTACTGTTGAGTGTCTGTGGCTTTTCCAAGCTGAGGGTGCAAGCTATTGGTGGATCTGCCATTCTGAGGCAGAAGACAATTGCCCTCTTCTCACAGCTCCACTGGGTAGTGCCCCAGTGTGGACTCTTTGTAGGAGCTTCAAACCCACATTGCCCTTCTGCATTGCCCTAGTCAAGGTTTTCCATGAAGGTTCCACTCCTACAGCAGGCTTCTGCCTGGACATCCAGGCTTTTTCATACAAAATCTGAAATTTAGGAAATGGCTCCCAAGCCTCAACTGTTGCACTGTGTGCACCTGCAGGCATAACAGCATGTGGTAGTTGCCAAGGTTTATGGTTTGCTCCTTCTGAAGCAGTGGTCTGAGCTGTCCCTGGACCTCTTTGGGTCATGTCTAGAGATGGAGCCATTGGGATGTGGAGAGCAATGTCCTGAGGCTGCCCATGGCATGGGGCACTGGATCTGGACCATGAAGCTACTCTGTACTCTTTTCTTGACTATTTGCACCTGGCTCCTTTTTACTTATGCAAATTGCTCCAGCTCAATTAAATTCTTTTCCTGTAAAATGGGCTTTCTACCACATGGACAGCATGCAAATTTCCCAAACTTTTATGGTCTGCTTCCCTTTTATATAAAAGTTTCAACTTTAGGTCATTTCTTTGCTCACACAAATAAGTTAAGTTGTTAGAAGCATCCAGGCCACATCGTCAATGCTTTGCTGCTTAAACATTTCTTCCACCAGATGCCCTAAATCATCACTCTCAGGTTCAAAGTTCCACAGACCCCTTAGTGCAGTGGCACAATGCAGCCAACTTCTTTGCTAAGGCATAACAAAAGAGATCTTTACTTCAGCTTCTTCTAAGTTACTCATTTCCATCTGAGACTTCATCAGTCTGGCCTTCACTGTCCATATAAATGCCAGCATTTTGGTCATATTCATTCAACTAGTCTCTAGGAAGTTCCAAACTGTCCCTCATCTTCTGGTCTTCTGAGCTTGCCAAACTCTTCCAACATCTGCCCCATTACCCAGTTCCAAAGCTGCTTCGACATTTTTGGGTACCTTTAGAGCAAGGCCCTACTCCTCAGTACCAATTTTCTGTATTAGTCAGTTCTTGTATTGCTATAAAGGTAGATTATTTATTATCCACATTTATTACCTCTCCAAATAAAATGTATGCAATTTTGTTACTTTTTTACATAGGTGCAATATAAGAAAATATTCTTCTTATTCTACATATTTTTGTTAACTGCGAATAAAACTGTAATGCAATTGCAGAATTAACTGCATGCCCATTTCTAGCACAGTAAAACAAATAAAGAAATGCTAAATAGAAAAGAATCCCTAGTGACCAACCATTAACTCGTTATATGTGTTTTAATTCTTTTTCACATATTTTGCAGTATTAAGATTTACACTTTAAGGAATTCTAATGTTACTCATTACCAAACAGACATATTTTGCCTTCAAGATATAAAAGTAGTATAGCATTCCAGTATTGTAAATTAATCAAGCAAGCAGGTGGTTAATGAAGGCATTCTCAAAATTTGAAACCATTTACAATACCTAGGATATGAGAAATATAAGAATTTTTCTTATCCAGCATCAGAATTTGTAGCAAAAAAACTTATGTGAGTTCAATGCAACTCTCTGGTAAATTTGGTCTCAGTAGAATATAGATTGATGACATTTGGCAAGAAGTTTTCAGCTAAGCACTTACAAGATATTTCTTAAATCTTTCTTGCTCTATCAAGTCAATTCAAAGAACAAATCTGTCCTTAGAATAACTGAAATTTGCTCTAGATTGTCATTGAATGATATACAGCAATACACTTTAATTATAGTACCAGGAATTTTTATTTTTTATTATTGAGTATCACAGTGGAACACAAAAATAAATGATTTGTCAACTGCTGACAGGCAGGTAATTGTGTAGTTTGTTCAACTAAAATTATATCTATTTTTTCAATCCTTTGCAAGTTTAAAAATATTAATGCCATAAGTCATATGTCAATGGAAATTCGATAGTCTTGCAAGATCTACTAAAGTGTGGTCAAATAGTGGTTTTGCTTCACTCTTACATATTTCTGTTAAAAGCAAAAATCACATATCCAAGCAGCATTGACAAAATAATGTATAACTTACCAATGGCTTAGAAATCTTTTCATAAGATCACTGTGTATTTAATTGTTTTGCCTTCAAGGTTTTAGACAATAATCTGAAAGTATTATCTAAAATAAAACCACTAAGTTACCTAAATAAAAGCTCATGCTCTAGAAAGCTCACACAGTCCCAAGTTAACAAATTTTGAGGTTTTTTAAAATAATAGAAGGGACGTTAGTAAAACCAAGCTCCAAAGCTAATATAATTGTTGCTGACATAATACTATAAAATGACAAATAGTTTAAATGAGTTTGTGGATGCTGCAATGCTTTAAACATTTCTATGTTTCTACATAGTAGTTTAAAGTTACCATCCTATGTAGTCAAGAGAAATCTGCTTGTCAGATAATTCCAGTTGATATAACTCTGTCAATAATTATAAGTAGGAAATCAATAAATAAAATTTTGTCCCTTGTAACACATATGATATATGTACCCACAAACACACTCATATTTTATTTTATTTTATATATTTTATTTTGAGACAGAGTCTCGCTCTATTGTCCAGGCTGGAGTGCAGTGGTACGATCTTGGCTCACTGCAACCTCTGCCTCCCAGGTAAAAGCCATTCTCCTCCCTCAGCATCCTGAGTAGCTGGGATTACAGGCACATGCCACCACGCCTGGCTAATGTTTGTATTTTTAGTAGAGATGGGGTTTCACCATGTTGGTCACATTGGTCTCAAACTTTTGACATTATGGCACCTGCCCTGGACTCCCAAAGTGCTGGGATTACAGGTATAAGCACATGTATTATACTGGACCAAAATACATAAATACATAATTTTATTAGGTAGTTTTAGGGGAAGCTGGTGTAGATATTTTTTTTCTTTGGCACTTTGTGGTTAACAGCTTTCTAGATGATGGCAGTCCTGATCAAAAACCCAACTGCATTCATACAAAACAGTAGAATTAGCCTATCCATCCCCCTGCCTTAAATTCTGTGCTTACTTATCTTCCTTAGTTAAATGTGCTTCATGGTATTTTGTTTTCAGAATAGGCCAGTTTCATCTGTATTAAAAACCTCTTCAGGCAGATATCTTTTTTCATCAATGATTTTCTTCATAATGCCTGGAAACTCATCTTCCTGTTAGTCAGCAGAAGCTACCTCTCCTGTTATCTTGACATTTTTAAAGCTAAACGTCTTCTAAAATTATCAAACCAACCTTTGCTGGCACTAAATTCTCTAGTTTTAAATCCTTCACCTTCATTTCACTTGAAGTTTTTATATAATGACTTCACTTTCTCTCTAATCATTTAAGAGTCATAGATACATCTTTCTTTGATTCTGCAGTCACATAAAAGCTGCATGGTCAATACGAGATAAAAAGGCATTTTACTGAGAGTGCAAAGTTTTCATGCCTGCTAGTGTAGCTAGAGATAGCTTTATAAATTTACTTTTCTTTTGTTATAATGGTCCTTATACTGAATTCATTTATTGAAATGGTAGGTAAATGCAGCCACAGATTTCCATATATGTGGTAAAATATATGGTACATATCAAGCAATTCAACTTTTTCTTGTAAAGTCATGATTTTTCTCTGCTTCTCAGGAGCATTTCCAGCATCACTAGTGGCACTTTGTATGAGTCTCATGGTATTATTCAAGGTTTACTGTACTGTACTAAGCATGATTAACAATAAGTGAGAATTGTAAGATATGACTTTTACTTTGATAAGCAATTGGAAAAAAATACTGCTTCCATGGAGATGATTAGTGTCACATGGCATTTTAAGTGGATACTTGTAACACTTGAGCTCACAGCAATAGCAACAGAAGGTGGCTACAAAATTATGACTTTAGTACATTATGTCGTGCAGTTAATTTTATGCAGTTATGATTTAATAATGCATCTTTATGTTTATGTTTCCCTCTACTGTGAGTGATGCTTTTTAAACTCTGTGTTTGAGTATGTATTTTTTTTGATAAATTTTACTGTTTGTGTAAGAGATTTGTGTATATTTCTTATATACACAAAGTGAATGATAAAAGACTAGTATCTATAGATATATAGATACTATACAGAGATTTATAGATATATAGATATAGAGATCTATATAGATACTATATAAATATTATATACTTTGATATGCAATTGGAAAAATACTGCTTCCATGGAGATTAGGGTCACATGACATTTTAAATGGTTACTTATAACACTTGAGCTCACAGTAATATAGATACTATATATATATATACACACACACTATATATATATATATATATACACACTATATATATATAGACTGACATCTTCTGAGAAAGAGGAGATTCTTCCATACTATACTACATATAGTATCTATATATACATACTATATATCTATGGATACTATAGTATAGTATCTATATAGATACTAGTCTATTTTATAAGGATAAAGTATCTTTAATTAGATTAAATAGACTAGTAGTGAATGATAAAATAGATGAGTATCTCCATGTATTTTATGCATTCATGACATATTTAATTTTTTAAGATTTAAAGAAATATTTATAGACTCTGCAGTATACCTGCTAGTATTTCACATTGTGACAAATCTCCAAAAATTTTCATAATATATTTACTGGAAAAAAATACACCCATAATTAGACCAATGCAGCTCAAATCCATGTTGTTCAAGGGTCAAGTGTACATGTTGCCTTACTTATTTACATTAAAATCTCAATGATTAGGGAGTCTATTTTACTGATAAATGTATCAATTTTTAGAGAGGTCAAATTAATTTTCATAAGATCACAATGTTTATAAGTTGATGAACACTCCAAATTGTAAGAAAAAAATACTCAAAAATAGCAACAAAAAAAGAAGTGTTAAAAACAGAAAATGAAAATTACATATTATCAAAGATTAAATTTAGACTGTTCCAGCAAGTTAAGAAGGAAGAAATTAGGGAAAGGGGGAAAAGGACATACTTATATATTTATGCCCTAGGTTTCTGTGCATAGGCATTACACACAGAATTTTGGGTAAATGAGCAAAACAAATACACAGAGGCATGCACCTACACACTGCACATGTGCACGCACACATGTATTGTCTGTGATGTGCAGAGTAATAATCAACAATAAATGTCAATCTCCTAAAACCATGAAACCTGTAGACATGTTAGACTGCATGGCAGAGAAAGTTAAGGTTGCTACTTTTGATGATTTATTTTATAAGTCAGCTTGGCTAGGCCAAGGTATCTAATTATTTGGTCAAATATCACTCTAGATCTTCTGTGAAGGTAATCTTTAGATGAGGTTTAATATTTAAATCTGTGGACTTTGAGGAAAGCTTATTCCTTACCACAATATGGGCGGACATCCTCCAATCAGTTGAAGGTTTTAAGAAAAAAAATATGCTGACATCTTCTGAGGAAGAGGGCATTCTTCCTCCAGATTGCTTGAAAACTAGAGCCGCAGCATTAGCTTGTCCCTGGGTCTCCTTCAGTTTCTCAGCCTATCCTTCAGATATCAAATTTTCCAGTCCCCACATTGCATGTGCCAATTCCTAAAATTATATCTGTCTCTCTATAGATACATATATCTTATTTGCTATGCTTTTCTAGAGAACCATAACTAATACACTAATCAACTACCTTTTTTTATTATTATACTTTAAGTTCCGGGATTCTTGTGCAGAGCGAGCAGGTTTGTTACATAGGTTTACATGTGCCATGGTGGTTTACTACACCTATCAACCCGACATCTACATTAAGTATTTCTCCTAATGCTATCCCTCTCCTTTCCCCTTACTGCCCAACAGGGCCTGGTGTGTGATGCTTCCCTCCTTGTGTCCATGTGTTCTCATTGTTCAACTCCCACTGAGAGTGAGAACGTGGAGTGTTTGGTTTGCTGTTCCTGTGTTAGTTTGCTGAGAACGATGGTTTCCAGCTTTATCCATGTGAGATTCTCCTAAACTGTCTCAGTGTGCCAAATCTAATTAGAAGAGTTTTTAAAAGTGGAAAAAGTCTGGGTGGAAGGGAGATATGAATATGGAAGATACCATCATGATGCAATGTGAAACAAATTCAACCGGCTTTTCCTGTCTTTAGAGATGGAATGAGGAGACTAAAACTCAAGGAATGCGAGTAATGTCCAGAAGCAAGAAAAGGCAAGATGACACATTTTCCAATAGGGCTTCCAGAAAAAAAATAAATCTGTTAGCACTTTTATTTTAGCCCAATAAGGCTTGTATTGAACGTCTAAACTACAGAATTGTAAGATAGAAAATTTGTACTTTAAGCCACCAAGTTCGTGGGAATTTGTTTCAGCAGCAATTGTAAATACATGTATGTCTTACTCCTATACAAACCTGGAGATATGTAGCTATATAGAAATGCCATCACTTGTAAAGTACTACTTCGTGAATTCTGAAGCTTCTTTCTGTATATATTGAAAGCATTTGATCATTTATTTTTCCAGAAATAATATATCTCTCTGTACATTATAATTACTTCAAGATAAGAAACCATATAGGATGAACTTTACAGAATATTTTGTTATTGAAACCAAATATATCAGCAATATAAGCATGACTTATTAGTAGACAAAATTTGTATATGATATCTTTATATTTAAATTAATTTCACTTACAGTATTAGACCATAGTTGTCATCTTGTTCATAGAGATTAAACATATACCTACTGAAAGAAGTGCCAGTTAAAATGCTGATAAATGTAAAGTGTCAAGATATTTGCATTCCACCTGTTTATGCATTATTAATTAATTTCTATTTGTTTTGGGGGAAGCAGAATGAGATGTGTACAATTTTTCCATTATATTGTACCTATCTCTTTCTTGTCCGTGATCATATTCTCCTGCCCATGGCGAGAGAGAATATGATTTTAAGGTGTATCTCATCAAGGGGCATGGTTACTTCTCACATTTTGTATTACAGTAGGTGCCAGTAATTATATTGAAGGCTATTTATCCCTGCACATGAGAGATATTAAATTCCTGATATGATCTATTTAAACTGTAGTCAGGTAATTACAAAACCTTTACTTTAGTGACAGTGGGCAGGGAGGAAAGAACATAAAGAAACCGTTATCTGTTTCCAAGTATGCACAGAAACCATCCCTGGTATATTAATTATAAGGATCACTTAATTTTCAGAGGTCTCTATTCCCACATGAACTGTGTGATCCAAAGAGGTCTACTAACTATCAAGTATATAAAGCCAACTAATAATTTCCATATCTCAGGTTATAAAGAGTAGTTTGCACAATAGGAATTTAAATTTTAAATGGATTAATTTTTATATGTGTTCACTCCAAATAGCTTTGGACTTTTTCAGTATGTGCCGGGAAAATAAAAACTGAAACCAAATTATTCTGTGAATAAAATTGTCTAATGGAAATATTAACATCAACATAATATTGTTCAAATAACAATTACGATTTTAAAAAATTGATATCCAATAAGAATGTATACTTACTATTGCACTGCAGATATCAAAAATTGCAAGGTCTGATTCATGGCTTCTAAGCAAGATACTACACTGAGAGCATAATATATTTATGACATTTGACTCTTTTCACCACATTCAAATAAGTCCCACAATTACTCTCAGTTTAAAGACTTTAAAAAACCTCAGTAAGTTTTACAACTCATATTGCAGCATCAATGGCAAAGTTAAGAATTGAACTCAGATTTGTCTGGCATGAAATTCTTCTCTGTTTAGCTATACACTTCATTAAGTAGAAATTAGACTTGTGAAAAGAGTTGGAAACTGTATTCCAGTACGAAGAAAGAACATTCTCAGTTATAAGAGATAACATGTAGTAACGTACATTTAGACATTAGAGGATGAATCAGAAACACAAAAACAGATAAAGCTAGACAAATTACCAAGAGTCAGCTAGTGAACTGTTTTAATGAATCTGGTGTATATCTGAGAAATTTAAGCTGAAAGATGATGAGAGAGAAAATTTTACTTTGAAAGGTCACCCTAATTTAATGCAGAAAAGATTGGCATGGGAAAAGTGTAGAGGTAGAGAGGCCAGTATACAAACAACAACCACAACTGCATATTAAAATGTTATCATCCAGTTGAGAGATACTGGTGGCCTAATCTGCGATAGTCACACTGGAATGGTGAGAAGTGAATAAATTACAGAAACATACAAAAGTAGAAAATATAATGCTAGTTACTTGAAGATAGCAAATACTTGAACAAACAAAATTGAGAAAAGAGAGGAGTCTAACGTGTACTGGATGATAATGGGTAGAATAGATAAGAGTTTTGGAGGAAAAGGTGAGATGAAGCTTGCATATACTAAATTTGAGATGCTTTTGCAAAATCCAAATAGAGAAGATCAGTTGGTACTGAGTAAGTCTTTGGCCCTCAGGAGAGGGAAATACATGTGTAACTCAGCAACATATGGACTGTAAATGAGACATAAGGGTTGAGGAGATCATGCATGTTATAGGTGACAAGTGAGGAGAAAAACAGGGAAGGAGAAATAGTTGATATTAGAGATTAGCTAGTTATTCATGTAGAAAAATCAAGGATTACTAGAGTGAAGAAAATTAGGAACTTCAAAGATTTGCTTAAATATATTATAATATTGAAAAAAATGAATAGTCTTTTGGATTTAGTAAAGCAACTATATCAGTGACCCAGCCCCCAGGTGGAGAGGTATGGCAAAATTAGAGAGTGAGGAAAGCTAAAAAAAAAAAAAAAAAAAAAGTGAAGATAAAGTATTTTTACATACTTACAATAATAAACTTTTGTCCCACTAGAAGGTAAGTTCTGCAAGGACAAGGGTTTCATATTTATAACTGTATCACCAGCACATACACCAATATAGATGAAAACTCATTAAATTGTTAAAAAAAATCTTTTTGAATAGATGAGTTAATGGATTATACCCTATTATTAAAAATACTCATTTTCATTCAAAACTCTTAACAACAAATATGTAATTAAATTTTTATAAACTAAGATCATAGTATTAAAGATTGCAAATATTTCAGAAAACTTAACTAATATTATTAATTAAATAATATTTACAGTTTGAATATTCCACACATTTTATTTAATATTGAAATGATTTCTTTCCTGCAAAGGCCTTTTGTTAAAGTGCTGCCTCTTTTTCAGTTGTCATAAAGGCACAGAGAAAGAAACATTTACTTTTAGACACAACTTTGAGGGTAATGTTAGCTAAAATCTTAAGGAAAAAAAAAATGTCAAAATGGGAAGACACATTGTTATTCAGTTAAAAGATAAATTTTATGGAGACTATTTTTGTGACTTGATTCCCACAAGATTTCAGGTGAAAGCACAAGAAAAGTGGAAGGTTAGACTATTAAAGTTTTAACATATTTTCTAGTCAAGGTCTGCAAAAATTTTACAGTAGCGTTTTTATTTTCTCTGAAAAAATGACATATTCTTGAGACAGAATTGGCATGTGCAGGCCAGGGCTATAAATGTATTTGTGGGAAAAACTGTTGCATTAACTAAACTAACTATTGCACAAGGAATACCTGATGGGCATTCATACTAAACTTCTGCAACATTTTAAAGGGCAAGCCATACTAATGTAGGATATTCATCAAAAATAAGCAGTATTTGATATCAGAGTTCCCAATCTAACTGCAGAAAACTTATATGGAAATAATTCCTTCTAAAAATAGCAAGAACTTGTTATTACTTGAAGTAGCATATTTCTTTTCTATTTACATTTTACCAAACTCTGCCTACCTGACCATGCTTTTCAATATATAATGTGTTTATTGAAAAATGCATTGATGTTAAAAGAACAAATATTACATTTAGAGCTTTAGATTGGCTTTACATTTTTTCTGATTGAATAATTATTAAGTCTGGACAATATATACTCCATGTGTTTTCTGCATACTTTATTTTGTAGGGGTTATGGTCAAAACTATTTAAAAACAACTATTCTCCTTATTCTAGATTTAACACATCCCATACCTTCTCATTTTTTTTTAGCCTTTCTGGTGGTAGGTTTTATTTATAACTTTAAGAACAGTTTACTTCATTGGATCACAAACTTTCCAATGTCTATCTAGCACTGGCCATGATCATTTTTAATATGCTGCTAATAGACACATATTCACAAAAACAGTTTTTGAAACTTCTGATCATTTAGAAAACCATGAATATTCTGAGTAAAACAGTTGTGTTGTATTTGCTTGTCTTTGATCCAATATGCTACATTATCTTACATATATGGCACATTAAGCCATTTTACTTTGTTTTTTAAAGGTTTTTAATATAACTTTTATTTTTTAAAAGTTAATATGTTCATAATAGGAAACTAAAAATCACAAAAAGCAAATAACAGTCACATCCACAGTCATAAGCAGTTTACAGTTTGATGTGTCCTTCTGGGTCCTATGTGTATATAGGCACAACATACAATTTTATGAAGTTGAGTTTGCAAAGTGTGTATCATGCTGTTTCACACACCAGGAAAATTTACTAATTCAAAATCCTAAAGCCATATGAGTATTTTGGTAACCAAGAATATACCACATCATCAAGTTTTTTTTTTTTTTAAACCAGTCCTGTTTATTTTTAGACATTAAACCTAAATGATTTACTTTTATTACGACAATGTGTTCAGTACTAGGATATTATGTTGCATCACAAATTCATAAAGTCTCAGTCCATTTGGCTGATGACAACAGAATACCATAAGCTGGGTAGCCTATAAACATCAGACTTATTTCTCATAGTTCTTAAGGCTGGGGAGTCAACGTTGATGCAGATTCAGTGTCTGGTGAGGACCTGTTTTTTGGTTAACAACTGCTGCCTTCTTGCTGAGTGGAAATACATAGTGAAATGGTCCAAGCAGCTTTCTGGGGACTCTTTCATAAGAGCACTAATAATTTTCTTGAGAGTTCTGCCTCATGACCTACTCACCTCCCAAAGTTCCCATTTTCTATTAGTAATACCATCATGTTGGTGATAAGATTTTAATATATACATTTTGGTAGAACACAGACATTCAGAACATAGCACAAGGTAATCTTCCTTGTCCAAAATTATGTTGATTATTGAAGTAGCATTCAGTAGGTACTTCTAATAAAATATCTTGAAATTATACAAATGCAAGTATATATCATTTTCATGATATGAAATATGAGATACCAAACCCAATATGATGAGATTATCATAAGAATTATCAGTTAATTCTTCTGAGTCATATGAAAATTTGGTTTTATTAGTTTACCATGATTTGCAAACAAATTAAATTTATTTAAAAGAATCAATAGATGAAACAGTTATATCCCTTTAATAAAAGAGAGATGCCTAATTTATTCTGCTAGGTATTAAAATATATTTTAAGATTAGTAATTTTCAGTGTCATAATAGTACTCCAAGACAAGACAATCCTTGATAGAAAATTACCCTTTTCATGAAGGTATCATAAGCTTAAATTTGACTTATTTAATATATATTTTAATAAATAAAAAGTCATAAAATAAAAAACCTATAGTTTTCTTTCTTCAAATAAAATCTTTCTCAGAAGTATGTGAAATTCTTATCAGCAGCAAACTAATGATTAAAGTGAATTCGCAAATCCAAATGTCTACTTTGAAGACTTCTGCCAGGTTTGCAGAATCCAAGAGTTTTGTGCTCCATGATCATAAAATTATAGTGACAAACAAAACAAACACATTGTTGAGCAAATGTAAAAATCAACAAACCTGAGGGGTAATCAATAATACTGGGATAAAATATTTACATCAGTTATAATAAATAATAAGGTGGCATCTAGAATATAGAAATACTTCTTACAAATAATTGAAAGTATGGTTAGATAAATTGATTTGGTAAAGCAATATCTTTCAATATTTGTGTATAGCACACATAGAGGCAATCAGCAGCTCACAACTGCCCTTTGAGGTACACTAATATATAACAATACACCAGAAGGGAAACTCCAGGTTTAAGAGCATAATATACCTCTGACTTGGCATTAACACCATGGTAATACATTCTGAAGTTCAATCTCTTCTATCAGATATGAAATACTCTAGTTTTGATCTAATGCAACAAAATATGGATCCAGAGTGACAGGATAAAAACATAAATAGATGATTACATATTCTCAAATAACTACGTGTTAGACATCTAATAGGAGAAAAGAACATTTATATACAGTGACTAGACTTCCCATTTAGATGTGTGAGGTTTTGAGTGCTTTACTTTGATATACTCTTAGGAAATGCCAATATTCCTGCCCCTAGACATAAAGTGGGGGCATCTATATATGAAGGCACCTCATAAAACTGTATAGGTCAATGACAAACCACATATATGACTGTGGTTTTATAAGATTGTATTTGAACTGAAAAAAATCTATCACCTAGTGACATCATAGCACAATGCATCACTCATGTATTTGTGATTTGTCCAGTACAAACAAACTCACTGTGCTTCCAGTCATCTAAAATATCACCCATACAATTATGTACTATACATTATACTTGATGATAACAAATGACTATGTTAATGGTTTGTCTATCTACCATACCATAAAGTTGATCATTATTTTTAAATGTTCTGTTATTACATATTAAAAAATAGTAATAAAGGTAAAACAGTCTGTGGCAGGTCTTTCAGGTGGTATTACAGAAGGTATTGTTAACATAGAACATAAGAGCTCCATGCATTTTATTGCCCTTGAAGACCTTTCAGTGGGATAAGATATGAAGGTGGAAGACAGTGATGATGATCCTGACTTTGTGTTGGTCTAGACTAATGTATGTGTGTCTTAATTTTTAACAAAAAAAAAAAGGTTAAAACATAAAAAAATTAAAAATTGAAATTTTTAAAAATGGAAAAGAACTTATAAGGCTCTGTAGAAAGAAAATATGTTGTACAACTGTACAATGCATTTGTGTTTAATGCTGAGTAAAACTACAAAAGAATCCAAAAGTTTAAAAACATTTAAAATTAGCTTATAAAACAAAAATGTTACAGTAAGCTAAGATGAATTTATTATTGTGGTAAGAAAACATTCTTTATGAATTTACTGTAGCCTAAGTGTGCAGTGTTTACCAGGTTTAGAGCAGTGTACAGTAATGACCGAGGCCTTCACAGTCACTCACCACTCACTCACACAGAGCAACTTCCAGTCCTGCAAGTCTTATTTGTGGTAAGTGCCAAACACATGTGCACCACTTTTGATCTTTTATAGTGTATTTTTATGGAACAATACACAAATATTTACCATTTTGTTGTAATGACTCATAATATTCAGTACAGTAATACTGAATATTTGTAGCCTGGGAGCAATGGTCTGTACATATTGCTTAGAGAAGTAGGTTATACCATCTAGGTTTGTGTAAGTACACTCTGTGATGTTCACACATCAATAAAATTTCCTGACAACACATTTCTCAGAATGTATCACCATCATTAAATGACACAAGACTGTAAAAATATGTCTAACAAGTAAATTATAGTTTTATTCATATTACACTTTTTCAGAACTCTAACTCAATGAGAATCTTTGAAAATATTAAGTAAATCTATACTCATAAATCATTAAAGTGCAGTATTAATGGCTAAAGCTAGTAGATTAAAAAGAATCATTTAGTTCTTACTAAAAGAAATAAAGTAAAATACAACTATTAATAACAACTACCACCTTGGGAAATGGGTCACTCACAGAGACTCAGTTACAAAAAAATTTGGAGGTCAACAATGGGATAGTTCAGGGAGAAATTTTTTTGTAGCTGCAAAGAGGAAGCTGCAGTTTCTAGACCTCACTGAGAAAGACAGAGATAGAAGTTCAACTGATTGCTTCTCCCAAAACCAGGAGAATAATAGAACTAAAATACCATATTAAAAGGACATGGAGTAAATTTGAGCCAATGTTTCCATACAGAAGGGGAGAACCAGTTGTCTTCCTCATGTAATTTACACACAGGCTGTCCACAAACCCATGTCTGCTTACTAGATAAGAAACAAGAATTAACTTCCCTAAAGAATAGAGATGAATGTGACTTTCAGAAATGTATTGATTTCTAAAAGAGCCACAGAATTCAAAATTCATCTAAATATGAAGCATGCCAGTCTTCGAAACTGTCCCTTGAACATGGGGCTCTTAATAAATTGAACTTAAATAGATTACAACATCAAGTTGCCCCACACTGTAAGTGACAGCATCATCATTAAGACAAAATGATTTGTGACCAGGATATATGTATGTGTACACATCGTGTGTTAAGTTGACACAAAATGTTAAAAAGAAAATGAAAGAGAATCAGAGTGTGCTTGTCAAATATATGCTGTAGAACTTTGCATTGTTCCCCACTGCTCTCAGAAAACCCATATTGTCTTATAATTGTGCATGTGACAAATTTACATTACTTACTAGATACTGAAATATGTAATTCCTAGATGATAATCATGAGTAATAGAGAATTTTATATCACTTTGCAGTTCATGATACGTGGTAAGGTGACTGCTGGTAGGTAGCCTGGAAAAGGATGAATCACACAGGGTCAAGTGGCAGTTAGAGCATCTTCTGAATTAAGTCTTTGATACTCTCTCAGGTCCAAATAAAAATTTAATGAGTAAATTTTATTTCAATGGTGAGAAGCCTTCATGGTTGCTTCTTATATTGTGTTGATATAAAAATCAGCTGACCATGATAAGGCTGTTGGGTAGTCATATATGATTTTTCTATTTATTAAGATTAGAGTTTCTTGTCATTTTATGTCCACAGAACAATAATCCATTGAGGATTTTCACCAACCCATTTTACTCTTTGATATGGAGTTCTTTTGCCTCCTTATATGTTGCTGTTTCTCTCTTACCTTTAGATTTATTTGAGAGCGCTAAGTTTTTTGCTTACATTCACTACTTTTATCTTTAATTTTATAAGAATGAAAAAAAGATTCAGGAAGAAACTAGTTTCCTTCAACTATTTTCTAAGGTTCTTGCTCTCCTCCTCTAATCAAGAAGGTCAGCAAAGCTATCTAGTTGATAGTTTAATGGTGCACCTGGCCTCCCAACCCCTGACCCTCTTTCACTTTCCATTCTGCAAAAACTTTCTGACCTTAAAATGAATACCTTCATTAGCCTTCAATCAGAGACTCATTGCTATTAAGACCTAACATTTTTACTTTGTATAGCTAATCTCATGTCCTATTTCTACTCTATTTATATCATAATTCTCCTTAAAGTGCTCAAATTTTTATCTTTTTTATATTACAAATTAAATTGGATTAAACGTGATTTTTGAATGCATAAAACCTCAGTTTCCTAAATAGCTTTACTAAGATATCAGCTTTCTAAATGTGGTTGAAAAGTCAAAACCTCAAGCTCAAAATTCCTGATTTCTATAAGAGAATCAGTCAAAATGCCTGATTTCTGTAAGAGTATTATCATTCCTTTCAGCTGGTTATTTTCTTACATTGGCAACTTAAACTGAGTAGCAAGCATGTACTATAATTATTAGCTATCTACTTTGCAACTGAATTCGCTAGGTCATACCCTCTTGGAAGCTGTTACTTACCTAACGTTTGAAAGTAATATACTGCTCCTAATAACTAGCTTCATTATATGAAATGATTTTAAATAGTTATTTAATCCTGATCCAACACCCATTGGCAGACATCCACAGCTTGGATCCTGTTGGGAAGATAAAATTATTTTTACAATGTGGCCATTTACTAGAGTAATATTTATAAAAATGTGTCTAACAGAATACAGATCTAACAAACACTTAATGAGAAATGTTTTCCAAGGGCAAATCAGTTTTGTAAATACTGCCAATTATGTTTTCCTCTACAAAATAATTTAGTATATTAAAAGCTCTGAGAATACTTGCAATAAGAAAATATATTTGATATTATTTAACCTGGAAATTCCCAGATTTATTTGCCTAAAGTAATGAATAGATCTCTATTTTAAAAAACACTTGTTAAAATATATTTGGGCCTAATATTTCATGGATCATTTATGAGACGTTATTCTGAAAATGTAGGGAGCCAGCCCTACATTACCTATGGGTACCCCAAGTTCAGTGGCAACAAAGGAATGAGAAAAAGACAGATTGGGACAGTGGGACCAGGGGGCCATCACTTTATTACTCTGGGGGAGGCAGTGAAGGTCCCAAACTCTGATCATCCACACTATTTATTGATTACAATGACTTTGATCTATAGGGTAGGGGTGGAGTGATGGTGGAGTGAATTAGTGAGCCAGAAGTGAATCAGTGAGCCAAAACTGGTGTGTCACCCTAAGGATTGATAACAGTGGCAATTTCAGGCATTTCACAAAACAAGAACATGTGGTTATCTTTAGCCTGTTATCTATGTACAGCTGATGGAACACAGGCCTTACAAGGAACCTATAAGTCTGGCTATGTCATAGTGCTATAAAGGGGTTTTACATCCTTGAGCACAGTGTTTATGGTAACAGAGCCGAGGTCACCCTGCACTGGAACGTGAAGCATGAAGAGGCCTTCCTCCCTAGAGGCCTCCTGCGGCCTTCTGCAGTTTGTTTCTCCTTGTTTGTTACTCATAACCAATTTACGTAGGCACTCTGTAAGTCCTTTTTCCTTTGCTGTTTTTCCCAACAAGGTATGATCTGTGTTGGTGCAGAAAACTTCTAGTTTAAAAGACTCTTTTGTCACCTCATATTAAATAATTGAACAGAGATGGAATAACTACCACAAACATCCCTGTGATAAACAGATACAAAGTTGAGTGAACAGCCACTTGTTGGTAGATATCGCTAAGTCTCACTAGACAGAATTTGTGGTGGCCTTCCACACTGGGGATAGAAACTGTGCCTTGATTACGTCTTGATTCCAATCCTGTGGAAAGCTCCCCAGTAGAACTGGTTTTAGGAGGGTTAGACAAATGTGGACACACAGAGTCGTACTTTCAGGAATTTTCCTACCCTTGATTAAATGCTCTGCTGTCAACTGTCTTGAAATCCTTAATAATTTCATCTTTGAACTTGGGTTTTATAGGTGCAGTTTCACAGGACAGTAGAATCTGCCTGTGAGCAGAGGACATATGCCGGGTAGCAGCAAGCACATACAGGCTTAGGCTATGGTCATGGTAGATGGAAGGAGGGTTTAAGGAGTATTGAGGAGAAACAGTAGGCAACGTGTGCATTGAGTAGTTGACATGGCTCCCTAGCACACACATACATGCCTGAGCAACTGGAGCCATGGGGCTCAGAGGCAATGTCCTAGGGATAAAAATTAGGACAGTGATGAGGGCAATGGCAGCAGAAGCAATCACAGTGAAAGTATTGGCTATAGTCCTGGAAAAGATGAGGCAGGTGCTGTTCATGGGGGAAGCATGAGCCCTGAATCAAGAGGTCATTTTGTCTGTAGACTCCCACAACATTTGCACAAATATTAATTATCTGGTAAATGAGACACTGCTGGCACCCAGAGAGTAAAATTTGTCAGTTAATTATTACAAAACTGAAGCAAAGACATCATCAAATAAAAAATTCAGAGCTAAGTAAAGAGAGACTTTATTAGAAAAATTATTGGAATATAGAGAATGTTTCTACCTCAGAATGTGTAAGCTGCTCAATATCAAACAGTGAAAGGCTTTCTTTTATGGGGAGAATTAAGCATCATGAATGGGAACTTTTAAGAGAACCATGGCAAGAGATGAGGGTGACACCATGACTGAGATGATTTACCAGGACATATGCATCTCTGTGATCAGAATGAGCTATGAAAAGAAGATACCTGCTTGGATAAGCCAAAAAGTAAACTAAAGTTCAGGATCTTGTAAAGACAGTGAAAGCCTGACTAAAGTGTGGTCAATCCAAGTTAGAGGGTCAGTAATGGAAAATTGTGAGCATTTGGTAAGTACCCTCTATCAGAGAAGACAAAGACTGTCCTTAAACACAATTAGGGATAAAATAAAAGTCATGGTGAGGCTGAGGCTAACCAGCGCAGTTTTCTGGGCTGGACTTTGTTATAGCTGGCCTTGAAGGACAAGCCATATCACCTGTCAAGTATGTTGTCAGAATGACAGCTGTTGGAGGGAGTGAGAGACTAGGCACTTGGTGAGAGGTACGAATAGGAATATAATAAAAATAACCATTGTAATGTTCTCAGGGAGTGAAACAGGATCTAAAATCTGAAGGAAGCTACATTAGAGGATTTCAGGATATTGGCTTCAAAGAATATTAGATTGCAGAATGTGGACAAGAGTGGTAATCTAACTAATTTTCCAGTTTCCCATCTAAATATTTTTGGTTATTGACATCAGAAAAGACATCAGAGAAGTCCCATGGAAGATTATATATATATATATAACCATCACTGTAATCACTATGGAAGAGCTTCCTCCTGAGATACCTAATGGCAGTTGATTGTAGAGGACCACCCATTAGATTACTGTAGTTCTCTAGTGATGATGTTGGTGCTTTTGGTAAAAACGACAGTCCTGGTTATTTCTTAAGGTAGAACATTGAAAATATTAGCATCTAGTGAACTTGAGTTGACCATATGGCAGCTGCTCCAGGAGAGAATACACAATCTGCTGCAATAGTGAAGTCCTTTAAGTTTATTCTCACTCTTCTAGCCTTTCATTCTAAGGCTGATTGAGAATCTTGTGAGAAAGTAAGGTTATAACCTCCTTCTGGAGCTGGGATTTTATAGACTTTTGGGTCATCTGGTACCTAGAAAATTCAAACCTTACATAATACAGTGGTTAAGGTGAGAAAAGAAGGCAGTGTGGTTAAAGACTTGATAAGAACTAATATGGTTAGCTTAATTACAGGATCCAGTTAGTGGGCAGTTATCAATAGCATGGTTGTCACAATAAAATACGTCTCATTAGTGTTTATCCAGGTTTCATGTAAATAATTATCTCCTGGTTTTGTATTTTGAAGTCTATATGACCCCTTTGGATGAAGATACTATGTTGTCCAATTGGGAAGTGAAAAGTTTAATTTATGGAGAGAATTATCCCAAGCATATCAGATAAAATTATATTTATGATTTTCTAGATCTATTGAAGCATATTACAAGGCAAGGAATATGTACTCTTACCTTTCATGGTAAAAAGTATGTATTTTTATTGGTTGCAGAGTATTTATGATTACAGACACTTAGGCCCATGAAACTGTCCTTGGTTATGTCGGGGTGGAATCATACAATGTTCTTTTGAAAACATATTTAAGTTGAAGGAAGTTCTTGTTGAACTTGAGAGAGAAAACCTAAAGGGCTTCTGAGTGATAACATAAATGCCATTGAACCTGAAATAGCATAGAAATAGCATAGAAATTTAGGAGAATCTGGAAGCTTCTAAAGGAAAGAGAGGATGTAACCAGCAATCAAAAATAGGGTTGTGAGATTTTGCTATGAATTGAGTGAGTGAATGCCATGGACTCAGAGATCTTGGTTAGACTCATGGAATTATTAATGAAGGAACAGCTTAGATGAAGCAGGGGGGAGATAATGCAAAGCAAGGTCTACTACTGGAAAGCTGAAGTGCAGTGGGAGTGAAATTTTATGAAAATACCAATGTTGAAGGAGATAAAGAAGAAGAATACAGTAAAGAAAGATAACAAAAATACTGAGGTTAGGAAATAAACAAGGAAATCCTAGGGGATTTTGTTTCAACATTTTAAGGGAAAGATCACTGACTCCTGTTTTCAGCTGCTTGGTCCAAAGTTCTTATGAAAGCTATCTACCTTGTGGCCCCATTTGTTTATGAAGGACTCTGGAGAGAGCCACAGTGTCCAGCGTCCAGTTGAGATGGACTACCGTTCATGTTGCTTTTGTGCATTTACAGTTGAACGACATGCATCTAGACTGGACCTCCTGCAGTTTTCAGCAATGTGAGTGATGAGGAGAATGGCATAAAGGCCCTTTGGACCAGGTAAAAGATTAGTTTTCTGATGATGTCCCTTCCAGAGAATTAAGTCTCCAATTTCTAGGCTGTAGAGTGGTTTGCATAGAAGAACTAGAGAAAAGCAGCTTCAACCTGTTGGTGGTAAGTGAATATAATTAATAAGTCTCTTGAAGTATTTTAGAACATATGAATTGACCAGATTCGAATCTTCAAGAGTCAAGAAAAGTAGAAAATCTTTATGTCAACCAATTATTATTTTATATGGGGACCTAAGGAATAAAACCTTACATAATAGGATATCAAGTTTTTTCTTCATTTTAGTGATTTTCAGTTTTATTTGTCCATTAGCATTATTATTCTAGGTGACTGGAGATACTGTTTTTTGATACCTTATGTCGCTTTAGAGCCAAGGTTTTTAATAAGTAGTATATGGTTTGTAAATATTATCAAATGTTATAGAAGAAAGTAGGAAGTCGTCTACATATTGAATGAGAATTAAATGTAAAGGAAGATAAAATCCCCTTGGATTTGCATTTAATGTCCCAGCAAAATAACTGGGCTCTTCTGTAAATCCCTGGTACATGACTATCTAGATATACTGTTGATTTTTCCATGTAAAGGAGAATGGTTATTTAGAGTCAAGGTGAAGAGGCATGCTGAAGAAATCAGAGCATAAGTCAACAATGGCAAAATGAGTGACATTGGAGGGTATGAAAGTGACAATAGTACTGGGGTTTGGGACCCAAAGGAATCTGAGTTTTACAATTTTATTTATGGCTGGTAAATATGGGACTAATTGTTAATACTATCATTAGTTTACTCACTCCCATCCTCATCCCCAGGTAAAATGAGTATGTTGCATGGGCGAAAGTTGAGAGTAAGGAGACCTTGCAAAAGAGTCCTTAAATAATAGGTTGATAGTAATTGAACAATAATAATAATAACCTCAGGTCTTAAAGGATACTGGGGTAGTTTAGACAGGGACATAGTAGGCTCTATATCCACCTTCATGGACTCTGCTTTCTAATAAGCCATGCATCTCTCCCTAGTTCCCATAACCCAAAGTGAATAAGAATATGAATGAGCATGTTCTAAATGTGGGAATTGTCGAGAGCTTGGGGAGCTATCTGAATGGCAAAGACAGTAGGGTGCTCTTTCAAAGATTTCAGAGGACAAAGGTAGGAATAAAATAAATTTCCCCCTAAGTTCTCTTTACTTTTTATATTTAAAATTGGATTCTACATTATTATAGTTATGTTTTTGTTTCAACACTGCTATGATACATCAACAAACCACTTTTGAGCCATTGATCTATTTTTATAAATTGAAACTTTGATGTCAGATTTCAATATCAACAAAGTAAACATTAAAAATATGAATAATAGCACATGAATAATGTGACAAAAAGATAAATTGAGATGAAATGAACTGCATTAATATATGCTAAGACAAGAGTCCTCACAGTCCTTGCAAAACATATACCATCTCTAGAGTTGTAATGATTTCTACAAATGTAATTTAATGAGTGGAAATACTCACTATGTATTTTAGATTTCTTAAGTGTGAAAACAGTGTTGGAGTTTCTATTTTCTTTTTACTCTGGTAGTTACAGATTGCCTCAGGATTACTTTATAAACTGCAAGGCCCCACCAGTATCCCAGACTCTATTTGTTAAACTCTATTTGTTAAATCACTGCTTATTGGTCATGCTTCGCAAATTACTCCTATTTTAAAGATGTAGAATTTACCAAGGTCTCTTCCAGTTTAAACATTTAGGCAGCAAAAAAGATCATGAATGTCAGTGTCTTAAACCTTAGTCTAATTTGTTTTAATCTTAAAATGTTAAAGTAGAGAACAAGTCTCTTATCGTTGAGATAGTAACTATGTTCATGATTAGAATTAATAGAATACTCACTGAGTACCTCTGCTTCAAAAGAGTTGGTTTACTTTCCCTTTCTTATTGGGTGACTCTTTTTGCTGACAAAGCAGTGCTTTTCTGTTATTTGTTTATTTGATTGATGATCACTTTTAATCATAATCTAGGTTTTAATACAATACCTAGTACTTGAAAGACATTCTTAAGTAAATAAAAATGATGATAATTCTTACAAAATAGATTAACTGAATTAAATAGCACATCAATACAATTATTTTAATTTCATTTTTTCTTACCCCATGGTTTTCTGTTTATTAAATATTTATCTTTATGTCAAGAAGCATTTTATGAAAATGAGGAATAAACACACAAAAGATAAAGTGAAATTTAGTAGTGGAACTATTTAGTTTCCTATATCAATGTGGTAGGGAAAAACATCACAATTTGTAATGAATGTGTTCTGGATTTGATTAGATTTATTGTGTTACCTAAGAGAAAAAAAACATTGCATTATCAAATACATTTTAAAATAAGCTACTTTCTAGGGTACCAGACATTTTTACATTTTAGCTGTTGTTGGCTTTCCATTAGTGAAAATTATATGTTATAAACCCAGTCTTCTATTTTTATATTTAGGTATATCAAATTGATGTGAGCTGCAAAATCTCTGCTTGATTCATTTTCCTACTTAAAATCAATATATTTTCATATATGTTTTCAAAAGTGACAACGAAAGTGGTTTGACTATCTCTTTTCTTTCTTCTAAAAGCTGGAATATTACATTCATATAAGCAACGCTGCTATTTCATTGTTTATCATGCAGTATCTAAACCCTTCTTTTGCCCTGTTTAAGCTTCACATTGCTTACTCTTGTTCCATCACTGGTCTCTTGACCCCCTAATCAAATACCACTTTAATGTTTTCCTGCTATCATGTCTAACTCAACATATCCAAAGCTAAATTGTATTTTCTCTTAAACCTAGATCTTTTTCTGTCTTCTCTATGTTAAGGAACCCACAATCTTGCATCTACTAATTCACCTGTCCTTTACTCCTCATAGCCATTATGGTGGTTATAATTGTGAATCAACTCTCAAATCTAGATTGCATTTTGATTGTGCATGTGGGCACACTATATTTGTTAAACTCTATTTGTTAAACACTGCTTATTGGTCATGCTTTGCAAATCCCTCGTAATTTGAAGATGTAGAAATGCACACATACATGCAGACGCACACATACAGACAACATAGTATCATATCTTGCTTCTCACTACGTGCTAGATACCATACTAAAGGACTTTCAGATATTGTATCATGTAATTATCTACCACTCATAATTTCTAGTGTGATTAAGTCCCTTACAGGCACTAAGGGGCATAGGTATAATTAAAACTTTATTCAGTTTGATTTCAAATCTTGGTCAGACTTAACT
This sequence comes from Cheracebus regulus, assembly GCA_963574635.1. Classification (NCBI taxonomy): domain Eukaryota; kingdom Metazoa; phylum Chordata; class Mammalia; order Primates; family Pitheciidae; genus Cheracebus; species Cheracebus regulus. The sequence continues at coordinate 58,469 of CAUYQU010014291.1, read as the reverse complement.
CCCCTGATGAAAATGATTCAGATATTTCCAAATTGAGGTCCTCGGTACTTCCCATACTACAGCCAATTTTTGACAGTATCGAAAATTTTTTTCGACAAAGAATTCAAGTTTTAATCTTTCTAAAAGGGAAACATAATTTCACTTCGTTACTCAAATATATCATAGGCAATTATTTATAAGAAGTATGAGACCAAACCCCATATTCCAAAATTCTTTTAGATCTATCTTTAGACAGCCACATTTTTTTTCTCTTACTTGAAATCTGTATTTCAGTCATCCCGGACTTCTTGTAATTTCTTGAAAACACTAAGGCCATTTTAAAACTGCTTCTGATCAATCTCTTTGCATTTCCTGAAATTGCCTTTCTCCTCTCTAGAATAAAAACTGCTTCTCTCTTAGTTAGAAAATTCTGTTTTAACCAAGTTGTACCAACGAGTTGCAACTCTATAATACTTCTATCATGAATTTTAGACACATTAAAAAAATTATGCATCAGAGATCTTTCCCAAAATATATTCATTGTGATTAGAAAAAAGTTTTATTTTCTTATTTACATGAGATCAAGCACTTTTGTAACATATGACATCACACATCCTATTATTCCTTTGGCATCTCAGAAATACATACATTCAATCTACTGTTTATACCTGTTTTAAATTCTTCAGTAAGAGACCATATTTTTGGTTCTAGAAATTCAAACATTTGCAATGACATTTGGAAAAATAAGCTCTTAAATATAGCCCTAATAAACACCTGTTAAAATTATCAACATGCAGAAATAAATTATTTTCACAATTTGATAAACAAAAACCTTAAAGGAATGTATATATATTATTTTTATTAAATATTTTTGTTTCAAACACTAATATTTCCAAATTAACTGAAAATAAAATTTAGAAGATAATTTTGCCAATATAGTGGTCTGTTACATTTTCATATATGTTATTTTGAAAGTATCTAAAAATACATATATTTATATATAGTATACAAATATGTAATATATTTTATATTATGTATGAAACATATATGTTATAGTATGTAATATATATTATACTATATATTATATATAACATACATGTGTCTTTGTTTTTGTATACAATATAATATATATTATGTTGTATATAAAAACATTGACACATGTATATATGTTATTGTTAGTTTTGAATAAAATATAGTTTAGAAGATAATTTTGCCAATGTAGTGGTCTGTTACATTTCTGTATATGTTATTTTGAAAGTATCTTATATGTACTTTCAGTTTTTTTAATGAACATTAAGGGCACCATATGGACAAAATTCTTTTCTAAATCACATTTTTAGTTTATCTGGAAAATTAGTATTTTAAATTAAAAAAAAACATTTGATCATTGTAATTTTTGCAAATATCTGAGGTGAAAAATTTGAAAAAGGAAATACCTCAATGCCAGCTCTCAATTATTTTATTTTCTGTATTTATACTTTTATTTAACACTAACAAACAATAGAATGCAATAACCCTTTATTCAGGCTTTCTTTCACCTCTCCATCTCTCTACAACTCTCTACTTCAGAGAAAAACATTGTGAACAGATTCATATAGAAATGTTTACATAGTGGTTTGACCCTGGACAAGTTACTTAACCTTTCTTAATCTTTCTGATATGCAATGTACTCATCTGTAAAATAAGGATAGGAACAGAACAGGAAAAATCCACGAATTAAATTAATTAAAATGCACTTAAAACAGACATATAATTAAGTGTAATAATCAAAGCTGTCTTTGTCAACATGACTGATAGAATGATAGACCACTCACATTAACTTACATGTTTCTTTGAGGAAACTTATACCAAAGACATATAAAGCCATGAAGCAAAAAATAACTTCACTGTTTACTGGAATTATAAGAGATCAGTTTATCAGATTATAACAAGCAGCTTACTTATCAAACAGCAGTTTGCTCATCAACATTCACTTCAAAATGCTTGCTTCACTCTGTCCAATCCTAATAGCATAACTAATAAATAACACCATCAAATGCCATATGCCAAATCTAAAGCAATTACCCATCTTGAAAAATCCACCTTAAATTACTTTACCCAGACGACAGAGTTTTAATCTTATCCCACCTTTGACTTTCCCTTTTGAGATGATGCTAGAATGAGACAGATGGTTTTCTCCCTTATTCCAGTGAATTTAGTTTTGTTCAATTAACAGTTTCTCTGATGTTATTTTGGGAAATCAAGAGTACCATATACATAATTATGAATCAATCAATTGATCAAAATACAAAAATTCATCTTACGTATTTTTATTTAAAAATTTTTCAATAAAAAGGCTTACACTTTAAATTTTCTTATAAATTGTGTTAAAATTTTCTCACTGAATGATTCATCTGCTGCTTTTTAATTATAATTAATCATTAATGTATATGCTCACTGATTTTTTTCTTCCCACTTTGAATATTTTCTCCATTCTGATTATTTTAAGGAATTAAATCTATATTTCTTTCCTTATGAATAGTGAAAAGTAATTTTCCCATACTTCATGTTAGACATTGTTAATTTTAAAAATCATAATATATTGTCTCTGACATCAAGAGTTTTATAATATGAAACCATCTTTTCCTTCTCTCTTTATATTTTTTCCTTTTGAAATTACATAACATTTTAAATACAAATTTATTTGCTTATTTTTAATTAAAATAAATTATCAGACTGATTTCTGTCTGGATGCACTGACTTCTAAATCTTTAGATGTAAGGAACAAAACTTCAAATTCCAGCAATCAGTATATTTACATAGTTTATGTTAATTGAAAATACCCCTTCCATTTCCCTCAGGCTTAATTAGGAAAAACATCAAGAAGTTTAGTGACTTTAATTAGCCAGTTTTTCAGCATTTTTTTTCATAATTAAACAGTTCTATAGCTACCACTCTCATCAGAAGTATAATGAGGAAATAAATTACCTTTTAGGAATTGACCAATTTTAATACGTAAATTCAATGAAGACTAGATTTATCATGGCTCCAATAGTCAATGGCTGTGACCAGATCATCATTTCAGACTTATGGCATTTAGTGCTTCCCTAATTGAACACTGTAATATAATAATGAATTTCTAACCTATACAATTGAGACTCAATTGAAGTTTAGTCAAATCTATTGACTTAGTTAATATATTACAAGCTGAGTAATTTTTTAATTCAAATAATATCCTGTTATATTTCCAGAAACATGTGATTAATTCTTGAATGACAAAACACGAATCTAAGATGAAGTGGGAATTAGTAATTAACTACTATTCATAATTGCAGAAAAGAAAAATAGTGAGTTATAATGGAATTAAGAGATTCAATGACCTTATTACCAATTCATTTATTTTATTATTCTTTCTCCTTTATGGGACATAAATCTAACTAAAATACATTATAAAGAATATTCTTCCAAATTCTTGTTTATATTAAAAAGAAAAAAGAGGAATAAAGTGAATTTATAGATTCACTACTAAACTGAAAAGTTAAGTGGTTTGTAATTTTTAAGTAGCTAAAGGAGCTCAAATAGGATCAGCAGAACAGTTTCTCTAGTTGTGTCTCTCAGGTCTTTTTCCATATGGATCTGGTATGGAACATAAGAGTTATCTGCTAGTGTCTATGCAACTATTATTAACAATAAGTGAAGGACTTTATATTTCTTGAGTCTATACTACCTTGCTTATTGTTTAGATGTTCAATACATTTCTCATAAATAAACTGGTTCACTTGCTACAAGTGAACAGAGATAGATATACATGAAAATTAAAGGTGATCTGAATAAAATTAAAATAAAGTACATAGGAACCTGTGAATTACCAAAAATAACTATTATTAAAAGGGATTTTAAATCACATCTTAATTTAAGGTATATATCTATCTTAGCATAAATAGAATACATTATGTCTTTCTTTAGATTGTTAGAACTCTCCAAAATAAGATGAATATAAAGGTAGACTTTAGTATATTTTGATTCAAATTTCAATAATAGAAATGAGTTATAAATTTTATTATATTCTGTTGATTTAGTGTGCTGTGGAAGTCTCCACCATCTATTACATTTTATTCCCTAACTGCCTTAATGTAGCAATTAGAAGTCAATTAGAAATGTCCAAGAACAATACTACTGAAAGATCAATTAGGAACCCATGCTGCTAGAAAGATTAAATATTTACTAAAATAACAAGAGCCTTGAAACTAATGGTTCCAACTTCATTACATGAATACATTTTTGAACTGCTATTTTCTGCCTCACTTCACTGTAATTGCAAAATGTAATAGTAGCAGTAAATGTTTCAGACTAAAGTACATAAAAGGCATAAAGCTTTTAGGTCATAATGACACTTGTTTAGATATAGCACACAGAATCATGAGCAGTTTTGTTACAAGTATATAAAGGTCTAATTGAAAAGAAAACTTTGTAATTATATTATATAAGACTAATTATATTTAATGTAATTGATGGTAAATAAAGCTACCAAGTTTATTTATTATGAAGAAAACCAAATTAAAATGTGCTTGACTACTTATTATGCCTTGGTAATTTACTTGGTAACAATAAAGTCACAGTTATATGAAAATTAAGTTAAAAATTTTGAGAAAGTTCTTTCTAATTTTCTCTCCTATAAGTGTTGTTGTCATAAAAAGTTTTAATTATTAAATTTGTACATATTTTGATGTTTTACTGCATAGATTATGAGGAAGCACTGAAGTATTTTTAACAGTGGCTATAGAGATAGTCATACTTCTGAGGTTAAGTTTTGTTCACATACATTAGAACTGTTCCATCAACATTCTCAAAAGTAGAAAAAAAAATCAGCATGCATGTAGTCACCTTCAGTAGCCACCTAATTGACATCACGTAATTTTGGGATCCTGGGATACCAAGGTGAACTTCTCAAAAAAAAAAATGAAAACAGAGAAAGAAAGGAAAATAAAGAAAGGAAAGAAGGAAGGAAGGAACGAAAGAAAAAGGAAGGAAGGAGGGAAGGAGGGAAGGAAGGAAGGAGGGAGAGAGGGAGGGAAGGATGGAGGGAAAACAGAAGACGGAGGAAGAGAGGACAGAAGAACTGAAGGAAGGGAAGGAAGGAAGGAAGAGTAGACATAGAAATCCAACACTCAGTAGCTATGTGAGCAGGGCCATGTTGTAGAAGGAGAATATAGGACCATTTGCTATATGAAGCCTATCAGGAATACTCAAAAGGAATTGTAATAAAGTGAGAATAATGCTTATCTTTTAGAGAGGAATAAAAGAACAAAAGTCATTTGAATAAAGAATCTTAACATAAAGAATTGTCTCATAGGTACTATACATTTGAAAAGAGAATATTATAATTATTGTTAATAACAATATGATGTATATCAAGTGTTTTACAGAATGTGGAACATGATTTTCATGTCCCACCAAATAAGCCAAAAAAAAGTTTATTTAAAATAAAACAAACATGTTTAGTTGGAATATTCTAACATTGGTACGTATACATATAAAATTTTCTATTCCATAAATTTCAAATAAACATTTTTTTCATAGTAAAATTCATTAAAAAAGTAATATGCACTCAGAAAATTATATTTTGTGGATTATTTGTTCAATGATAAAGAAGAAAATAATGCTCCAGGTCACATTTTTCTATTAATCATACAACAAAAGTATGAGAAACAAGATATTTTCATTAATTAATCCTTACATCTTTCTCAATATGTATTTATGCTATATAAACTTCAATATATATTTAAATCCTACATTTCTTATGAAATACTACTGATTTTTAATTATACACTGACACATGCATCAGAAAAGTCTACCCTGAAATGAGTACATTTGAATCTTTATCTGACTGCTTCATATATTTCTAAAACTCAGGATCTTTAATCTCCAGAAAATCAGCTAGATAATATTTGACATACCTTGCAGATATCCCAGTACTTACAAGACAATGACTCATTAAAACCTATGTCATTAACTAATAACCAGTGCTCAGATAAGTGAAAGCCATTTTGAAGACAAAATTAATACCTATATCAGTGCTGGTTCTCCAGAGAAAGAAAACTGATAGGATAAATATAGATACTTAGAAGGAGATATTTGTTATGGGAATTGGCTCATGCAATCATAGTGGATAGGAAGGCCTGCTATCTGTCTTCTGCAAGCTGGAAGGCCAGCAAAGCGTGAGCTGCAATTTATTTCAAGTCCAAAAAAGGAGCTGGATGCCCAAGTGTGCAGAGAAGATTTATGTCCCAGCTCTCACAAAGAAAGCAAATTTGCCCTTCTTATACCTTTTAGATCTATTCAGGTACTCAATGAATTGGCTAATGTCCACTCACATTGTTGAGGATGATCTTTACTCAGTCTACTGCTTTGAATTTATTTTGCAAAGACTCTTATGCATACACCTAGAAATAATGTTTTAGCAACTATCTGGGCATCCCTTATCCTAGTCAAGTTGACAAATAAAGTTAACCATCACAGTACCCTTTCACACACTATATACAAGTTAATTTAAGCTGAATTAATAATTAAAATTGAAAACAGAAACTATCAACATAGTAAATGACTAAACACTTTTTAAAATCCCTCAAGAGAATAAATTTTCTTAAGAACATTAACCAGAAGGTATAAAGAAACAAATAATACAGACACCTATGAAATATGTCCATTTCTATTTAAAAAGATGTTTATAGAAATAAATGAAAATAAAAATATATAACCCATGAATAATATTTTCCTATAATGGAAATATTTCCTCATCTATCCATTTTCTCAAAGTCAAAAATTGGGAGTCCTCCTATTTTGTGTTATTTTTCACAACCCACATCCAGATAATTACCAATTGTATTACATCTTCCCACATCTGCAGAATCATAATAGAATTAAACCATTTCTGACGTCTACCACTCACTCACCCCAACGGCCTCCCGTGTAAATGCACTTGTTCCATTCACTCTTGGAACTCCTATCTGGTGTTCAGCAGCAACTGCCAAAATGATCTTGTTAAAATGCAAATCAGAGAGAGAGAGAAGGAGATTTAATTTGGGCAGGAAATATATAACTATATTAAATACAGTAAAGGGAAAGTTTTAACTGAAGAGACATCTGTGTTTGAACAGTGTCAGCGAGGCTTTATAATAAACACTTTGAATCTAAAGATAAAAATTTGTTGCTGCTTCTTTAGTTCTCAGATAGGCTTGATACTTTTTTTTCTTCTCAAGCATCTGGGAATTAAACCACTCTTGGCAAGGGACGTGACTAAGTAGACAAGAAGAAATTTTAAAATGATTTTATCCTGCTGTTCTTCCTAAACAGTGAAATAATTTACATTTCTATAATTAAATTGTGTTTTAGACTTGTTGCTCCCATAATAATGGTAAGCCATATTAGAAATATGATAAATAATGATGGGATTAATGAACAATTTTGTGTTTTTTATGCTAAATTTTTAGTCATTAGAGAACTTTAACAGATTGCTAAGTTTTTTTTTTTAAGTCGGAGTCTTGCTCTGTCATCCAGGCTGCAGTGCAATGGTGCGATCTCAGCTCACTGCAACCTCTGCCCCCTGTGTTTAAGCAATTCTCCTTCCTCAGCCTTCTGAGTAGCTGAGATTACAGATGCAAGCCACCTCTCCCAGCTAATTTTTGTATATTTAGCTGAGACAAGGTTTTGCCATGTTGGACAGTCTGGATCAAACTCCTGACCTCAAGTAATCCACCTGCTTTGGCCTCCCACAGTGCTGGGATTAGAAGTGTGGCCACCGAGAGTGGCCAGTTTGCAAAAAAGTCTTTATATCAGCTTCTCCCCAGTATTTTTATTGAGTCCTACCTCAGCAAATAACACCATCATACATCCAGTTACTCAGGTCAAAAGTTGGAGTAGTTCTTATCTTTTTCTTATACCATGTATCTTAGCTAATCTTTCTATTTGTGAACATTGCTTACCAACTGTACAGCTAACAGCCTGCTCATACCACTTTTGAACTCTAGGAAATCTCCCACGCATCAACATACATCTATTTTCTTACCCCACACTTATTTAACTCATAGCAATTACCATTATTTAAATTATAAGACATCAGATGCTATAGTCTTAGATATCATGCTATATTAAACTATATAATATCACATTATGTTAATTACTTATTATATTGTTTCTTGATTACCCCTCCTCACCAAAATGCATATGGATGGTCCTTGCGAAGTTCTATTGAATTGTACAACAGTGTCTGGCACCAAGGTAGGCTCTTAAAAATATGATGAATAATATGTCACTAGGAAATTGCAAATTAAAACAATAATGAGATACTTGTATGCACCTGTTAAAATTACTAATTCAAAACACTGACAATAACAAATGTAGCTGCTTTGGAAGACAATTTGGCAGTTTCTTTTAAGATTAACCATGCTCTTGGATCCAGAAATTGTTCTTCTTGGTATTTATCTTGGGAAAGCAAAATGGTAGAGCCATTTTGGAAGATACTTTGGCAGTTTCTTGCAAGACTAAACTCTCAGGATTAAACAAAATTTGTCTAAATTATCTTTACTTCCTATGATATTATAAAATCTATTAAATTATCTCTCTATATAATATAATAGGTATACATAGATATGTAATTTATATATCTAATAGATGTAGATCACATGTATAAGATGGATATACATATGTCAGTCATATCTATTAAATATTTATACATGCTAACCATAAATATATATTACATGCATAATTATATACTATATATAATAAGCATAAATATCTATATTATATGTATACACATATATAAAGACAGAGCATGACTTTGTGTCAATGATTAAACCTGTTGATGCTATAGAAACAGATAATTAGATGATTTCCTTAAAGTATATAATTGAATGAAAATATAATTGTCTAACACACTAAGTTAACGTGTTAGATCTAAATGATCTGACCAGAATTTATCCTGAAGATATAAATGTAAAATATTCAGTAGAACTGAATATTCATATATACCCAGAATGATGTACAGGTTGAGAATTACTTTAACTCAAAGCTAATTTGAGTATATTTTGAGGATCTCTTAATCCATCATGTCCTTTTGCTTAATTTAAAGTGAATGTTATTTTTATTCACGTTAGAGAACCATAGAATATCTTAACATTTTCAGGACCTGGCTCCTGTATTGTTTAGAACTCATATTTAAGAGAGACTATCATTTTGACATAGAGGCACAGACTTAAATTAAGTTTTCTGCCTAAATAAAATAAGTTTTTATTAGTGTGAACAAATTTACAACACTAATTAACATGTGTTTTGACTGAGTTACCTCTTGATTATGTGAATTGTTCTATATTGCTATCATTATTAACTTTTATTCAGTGTTAGAGCTGGCAGTGGCAAGTTCCTTGGGTTGTAAAGCACATTGTTATGTTTTATGGAATTAATTAGCCATTTAAGCTTGGTAAGTGTTTGAAAAGATTTGAAGTATGGAAAGTTACTCATGTTGTTTCCATCCTAGTGTAAAATATTACAAAGTGAGTGATAAAGAGTATTCACTTTTTGGTCTTGGTAGATCAATAAAATTTAGAGTGGGAAAAAAAGAATTATGTTTGCATAAGACATTACCATATTAATCATTTTAATATAGTCATTCTAAGCTAAAGCAGAAAGACTAACTTTGTAATTTATAAAAGAAACCAAGTTTCTAAAGTTAAACATATAGTGAACCAATAGGAAGTTGTGATAGCAAAAAAAAAAGCAGTATTTTTGAGACATTAAATAAAATGTTCCTATTTAAATGTGAATTTAAAAAATCATGCTATTCAATGTCAGAGCATATTTGAAAGTCTCAGTCACAGTGAGAAATCCTGTGCTGTAGGTTCTAAAGCATTTCTAAGGTAATATAGCACTATGTTTTTATGTCAGAGAAAAAAGACCACTTAACAGTAAATTTATAGTAAAATAAATTTATAGGAATAATAGTGGTTACAATTATTGATTTTTGCTATCTTTCAATGCAAGGGACTATACAACATAAATTATCTAATTCTTTCAACAATTTTTATGAAGTTCTTCTATAATAAGCTATTTTATGTATTGGAAAACTTACACTTGAAAAAATTATATCTCTTACCCCAAGAAATGTTTTAAATACATAGTAATACCAAAATTTGAACTCAATTTAGGAAGGATGAGGATATTAAGTCATATAGTTTTGTGCTCTGGAGACATGGTCCATAAATGATGGTTTGTTGTCTGGTGACCTATTTTTGGAAATTTTTATGGCAAAACAGCTATAGCTTTAAAATTTGCATAGGAGAGCTTTGTTCTTTGGATGACTACTGAGTTATGTATGCATATGTGAATTCTGCAAGCCTTATTACAAAACAATTGCTAGGTATCTGGGAGTTCAGAGATTCCACAAGTTACATTATATTGAGAAATAGACGAATACACAAGGCAGAGTGAAGAAACCAAACAGAACACACCACACGTTCCTTGAAGTCTACAAAAAGGCTTCATTCAAAGTAGCCCTGTCCTAGCCCTAGAATAATGGCTATATAAAATCTTACTAACAAAACTTAAATATAAGCCGCAAGATCAAATTCATTTGCCAGTAAGTTACCTGCCTTCCAAACAAAATTAAACACTATTTAATAAAAGGCAACAAAATCACAGTCTTCAACAGCATAGTGTCTATAATGCCAACATTAAATTTTTTCAGGAAAGAAAAAATATAAATATATATATTAGACATGAGAATAAACAGAAATATGTCTATCATAAGCAAGAAAATATAACCATGAATAAAAATAAATCCAGATTTGACAGGGAACTCACTATTATCAGAAACAAAAACAGCATTTACAAATATGCTCAAAGATATGATGTAAAAGACTAGAATGCCCAAATTATGGCCTACACACTGGCTAATTATTTTTATAAAACTTTACTGGAAAACTGCCATCATATACAAATTGTTTAGTTCTGCATTTGCCAAAAACCAGCAGGCTCGAGTATAGTTGTGATGGAGACCATATGGTCTCCAACCCTAAAATATTTACTTTATGGCCCTTTAAGCAGAAGTTATTTGACTCCTGGAAAAGGTAAATACAAATGAGTGAGCAGAAAGGGGATTTCAGTATAGAAATAAACACGTAAACACGTAAAAATAAAGAGCATGAGAAGTGGCAAAGAACTCATAAATAAAAGCCTGTTTTTCTTCATTTTAAGTTTCTTTAATATATAACTGCTTCAGTAAAAACAATAAAACTGTATTATGAGATGGATAATATATAACAAAGTGAAATAAAGAACATCAATAATAAAGATACCAAGTAAGGATTAAATGGAAATGTAGTTTTGTAAAATTTTTATAGGTGAAATAATATAAAATACAGCTACCTAGAATTCTATGATTTGAAAAAAGAACATGTATTGCAAAGCCTAAAAAACCTAAAATATATTTTTAAATGAATTATACTGAAAAGTAAATAGAAATTGATTCCTAACAGATAAAATGTGAATGAAACACAAGAAGGCTAGAGAGAATAAACAAAGGAAGAAAACAAGACAAATATAAACACCTACAGCAGAGTTAAACATAGCTTAATTCTTCTCTGAGATTAGGTGTGGCATTCTTTATGTTTATTCTGCTTGATATGTGACCTAATTTATATGATCTATTTTGGGATTTTTTGTCCTTATTATCTCTTCAAGGATGGATTCTGTCCTATTGTACATATTTCTTTTGCAAAAGTAATTATACTTTTCTTAGTTATTTCATTTTGTTCTATATATGTCATATACTCTCTTATGTACTTTCCATGAATATGCCTCTCTGTTTTTCCATCTGAATATTTTAAATCTTTTTTCATTTTGTAATCTCTGTTTCATCTGCCGTTAAACCTATTGCAGTCATAATTTTAATTATTAGCTCTCTGTAAGAGTTTCTATTTGTTTCTCCTTTATAATATTTACCAATATTTTCCTTGCTCTTTTTAAATTTCTTGGATTTATTTGTCTTAGTTATTTTAAAGTCCATGTCTCAAAATGACTTTTAAAAATATCTCCCAGAACTTTGTACTTTGATTTTTTTAAGTTTTGTGTTTTAAAACTGGTGTTTTTTTTTTTTTTTTTTTTTTTAACTAAATGATGTATCCTATCTGTAAAAAAATATAAAGATTTTAAGGCTGTGGTTGTCATCTTTCTTCAGAGAAAATTTATGGTTCCTTGGGGCAGGCAGCTATTCCTGGGGTACCATATCCCTTTTCCCTGTTGGGACCAAGATGATGTGAAGTTTGGCTTTAGACCATGGGAATCTATAATATATTATGCTTCATCTTTCATTCTAGTTTGGACCCCTTAGAGTCTCAATCAATAGCTTGGTATATGTACAAGGTATTTATTTAAAGTGTGCTTTCAAAGTCTCATGAGACTGCAGAAATATTTGCTCAGATTTTCAATGAATTGCTACCACTCTCAGTTTTTGAATCAGCAATCGCCTCAAAAGGAAGAGAGGTCCCAAATTCCCTGATAGTCACTCTGCACTTTCCTCCAGTACAAGTTTGCAGTCCCTGAAATTTCCATTCTCTTTGTAGCTTTCCTTCATACATGAGATATTTACATTTTGTCAAGATTTTAAAATCAATCTCAGAGGAAGAGTTGGTCAGAAAGTAGTCAAACATTGCCAGAAACAAAATATCACCAAAGATAAGATGTATGACATGATGACATTTTTAGGAATGTCTTTCTTTTGGTCTTCTTTTTTCAGCTTATTGAGGTTTCTTAATGACTACAAATTTTAGTTTTTGTGTATTAGGGCTTTTGATTTGAAAACTGATGAAATGTTCTTTAAAAAAGGGAAAAAAAATGACTTTCAGATTCAAAGGTTAGAATAGGTGTTTAGAGTATACTTGCAAAGAATCTAATAGACCAGACCACCTAATAATGCAAATACATATTCACAGAAAAAAACAAAATGTAACAAGGCTAAACTTGAATTGAAGGACATTTTCTTCAGAATTTGAGGAAAAAATAATAGAAAATCAATAATTATAACATTAGCATTCATTCAGTATACATTGATTCATAACTAATTCATTTCACCATCTCATCTATATTTCACTGACGTGAACAAATAGAAATATATGACTTGTAATAAATAAATTATGGATATGCCTTATGTTTAATATATGTAACCTTGATTTAATGTAATTTCTTGAAGATCCAATAATTGTAACTTTCATGATTTATAACATTTTTTAAACTTTTTATGGTCAAAAGATAATTTTGATTATGCTCAAATGAGTTTTTCTCAATAGAATACAGAGCCTATAAATCTATGATTGAATTCTGTGAAGTTTCCTAGTCCAAGTAGTTGATGATAATGTTTTGTTCCGGATGAAACATATTCCTTATTGCCCCCTTCACAGCATAATATGTACTTCTTGTGCACGTTTCTTTCCAAACACCTAAATAAATAAAGCTACCTACCTATAAAAACATCAATAGCTAGTGTAGACTTGTAGAATAAAACCAACATATTTTGCAGTACATAGTTTCTTGTTGTGCTATTTTGTTCAGGTAAATAAAGAATCATGAGAGAAGAAGAGAGGGGCAAGTTAGAGTGAGAGAGGTAGAAAAGAGAGTCAGAAACAGTGACAGTGGAAACTAAGAGAAAACAAGGATTCTGAAGGAGAAAGTGGAGATATATTCAGCTCATTACAGGTTAAATGTCAATTTGGTTATGTTTTGAAGTGCTGTAGTCTTTTGAAGTTTTATATGCAATTAATTTATTTTCATTATGCTATCATTTCTCTTTAATGGTAGCATGGGTTTATGCTTTTGATTCTGTTAATAAGAGGGAAAGTACTGAGATTATAGGTTGCTTTTAAGAAAATCGATGGGAGGAATAAGTAATAATATATAAATGTTCTCTGGCTACTAACCTGCTTGGACTAAGAAAAAATTCCCTTAAGATAGACAACGTGTGAAAAAATGTTCATATGACCATTATCACTGGTCACTAGGGAAATACAAATCAAAACCACATTGAGATACCATCTCACACCAGTTAGAATGGCGATCGTTAAAATATCTGGAGACAACAGATGCTGGAGAGGATGTGGAGAAATAGGAACACTTTTACACTGTTATTGGGAATGTAAATTGGTTCACCCATTGTGGAAGACAGTGTGGAAATTCCTCAAGGACCTAGAAAAGAAATTCCATTTGACCCAGCAATCCTATTACTGGGTATATATCCAAAGGATTATAAATCATTCTATTATAAAGACACATACACATGTATGTTCATTGTGGCACCGTTTACAATATCATAGACCTGAACCAACCCAAATGCCCATCAATGATAGACTGGACAAGGAAACTGTGGCACATATACATCGTGGAATACTATGCAACCATAAAAAACAATGAGTTCGTGACCTTTGCAGAGACATGGATGAATCTGGAAACCATCATTCTCAGGAAACTGACCCAAGAATAGAAAATCAAACACTACATGTTCTAACTAACAGGCCAGTGTTGAACTATGAGAACACATGGACACAGGGAGGGGAGCATCATACACTGAAGTCTGTTGGTAGGGGCTAGAGGAGGGACAGTAGGGAGTGGGGAATTTGGGGAGGGATAACATGGGAAGAAATGCCAGATATAGGTGATGGGGATGAAGGCAGCAAACCACCATGCCATGTATGTACCTATGCAACAATCCTGCATGATCTGCTCATGTACCCCAGAACCTAAAATACAATTAAAAACAAAATTGACAAAGTAAGGTCATATTCAATCCATGATTAACCAGGACATTTTCAGAAAAATGTAAATCACTGGAAATGATTACGAATAAGTCTTACAAGCTACTGTCTGTATATTCAAAGTTGTATATTTATTAGCAAGTAACAAAACAGAATAGTATAGGCTTTTAGTCTATTCCCTTTCATTGATTTACGTGTTTATTAATTGTTTAAATAATAGAGGCAATCACATATACATAGGACAGCTCCTAGGGATGCACTTTATTCTTATGATGAATTTTAAAAATCAATAATGTCAACTTTAGAAACCGAGGTAAATAGGATTTTGGTGTGAGGTTTTGTGGATCTATGCTGTGTTTACTGTTTACTGTAGATCTAGGTGTCAGAGGCTAAAATTTCTATGCTGTTCTGGAGACATCTTTTAAAATAAGGTATAAGTACTATAGTTCTTTTCAGCTGAGGTAAGTTACCATACAGAAGCCTATAATTAATGCAGTAATAAAAGTTGGTGGTGGAAGCAACGCCCTATTTTAGGTTGGCTGTATGGCTTTTCACAAACCTGTGCCCCTGGACTGTGACTTTCAAAAGGGCTTCTGGGATTTTTTTTCCCCCTTAAGTAATACAGGAAGGCTAGTGGGGCAAGAGATGGATGTTTCCCGTTCCTCATGTTGGTCAGGCTCTGGTAAAAACCCCCTATGCTTAGGCTCTGGTGGAATAGTTTTCCTTGAGAGCATACCTTTGTGAAGAGCAGAATTGTCTAGAATTCTCTGAGAATATTTCAAAGTGGTTCTTTTTCCCCTTTCTGTATTAGAAACAGGTGAGATTTTTAATATCCTCTTCACCTTACAAACCTATTGGGGTTGATGTAGGGAAAAAGTGTGGCAGTTCTCCTAAGACTAGTCTTTCAGATGTTTTTATCTCAAGCTAATCCACACTAGTCTCCAGCGATTAGTCAATTCCCCTTTAACTAATACCGATTCTGGCTGCAGGGGCTGTTTCTGCTCACGGTAAGCGGTGATGCTCTGCATCTGCCTCTTCCAGGTTTTGAGGCAGTGCTTTGCCCTTTGACTTTAAATTTCTGATGTATGGCCAGGCTTGGTGGCACATGCCTTTAATCCCAGCACTTTGGGAGGCCAGTGCAGGCGGATCTCTTGAAGTCAGGAGTTCGAGACCAGCCTGGTTAACTTGGTGAAACCTGGTCACTACTAAAAATAACAGAAACGTTTAGCCCGGTGTGGTGGCACATGTCTGTAGTTCCAGCCATTCCGGAGGCTGAGGCAGGAGAATCGCTTGAACCCAGGAGGTGGAGGTTGCAGTGAGCCGAGATCGCACCACTGCACTCCAGCCTGGGAGACACAGCAAGACTCCGTCTCAGAAGAATTTTTGATGCACTAAGTACGTTGCTGACTTTCAGCTTTTCAGCTTTGCTCTTCTAAAGATGGGAGTAACCGCTTCCAGATTATTTATATCTGGACTGGGAAACTAGAATTCTAACATTTACTTGCCTGGCCAAGGAAAGGTTAGTATAAAGAGTATGTTTCACTTTTGGCCTGATGTTTTAAGAGCCAATACACAATTCACAAGTTTTAAGAATGTTAATGTCACCCTCATTTATATTATAATCATTTTCAGAAAATTTCATAAACATTTAAATCTAACATGAAATAAAATCAAGATAACATATCCAAAGACATATGGTTTATTAAAGTTTTATCTAATTTTGATAAGTAGAAGATTTTATTCTAAAGCAAACTTACATGATACTATTTTATTTACATTTTTTGAAGATAAGTGACATTTAAAATTGCCTTTGTATTTTAATTTCACTGGAAAAGAAAGCATAGAAATAATTAAAATCATACTTTCATGACTTTTAAAGTGGTTAAAAATATGTATAAACCAGTTTCTGTTACAAGTTTAAATTTTTTGAGAACAAAATGAACTTTTTAAAGGCAAAAAAAATTATACTAAAGAGAAAAAATATTATAACATTTCCAAAATACTCAAAACTTAAGAAATCTTTTTTTACTTCTTACATGATTATTCTATGTACTTATCAATGGCATTACATAGTAGGTGTCAACTAAAACTTTTCAATGTTCCTGTTATATTTTTGCTGTTTTCTTCTATAAAGCAATTATGCCAACACTAGGGAATATAGTCCTAACATAGTGTTTTATGCAAATAAATGGGGATTTATAGATTCTAAGTTCTTTTCCTTTTAGCACTGAAACAAAGTCTTATTTCTATTACACTTGGAAAAAGTTCTAAATAATGTTTTTCTAAGTTTTAGTATATATCGAATATAATCTCTCTCATGTATCCTTTCTTTTTAAATGTAAATTTATTTTTAAATTTTTATGGGCACATAGTAGGTGTATATATTTATGGGGTACATGTTATATTAACAATGATTTTGAACATACTTATGAGACTACTGTATATTATGAAATCATTTCATTTTTATTATCTACATCTTAACTCTTAATTTTGATTATTTCTATAAATTTTAATATTACAAATTACATCATGTCCAGTCATGAAACCAATTACATAATCCTGCAACTTATATGAACAGAAATTACTATCATACAACTTAAAAATTTGTGCAGTGATATGATTCACTTGTAGGTAGTTTGCCTGTATTATATTAGACATATGGACAAAAAAAAAGGTATCCTGGAAAAAAAATAGGTTAAAGTTTTCCAGTTAACATTCTCTCTGTAGACATTGTAATAAAATAAAATGAGAATGATAAAAAATTAGAGACTCTTGTTATAATGTTTTTCTGAATATTTAATTGTGTTCATTTGATCAGATTAATGTCCTAGTTCAGGGGTCCCCAGCTCCTGTGCCACAGACCACTACAAGTCCATGATTTTTTAGGAACCATGCCAGACCACAGGAGGTGAGTGGCTGGAGCTAGCATTACAGCCTCAACTCTGCCGACTCTCAAATCAGCAGCAGCATTAGATTCTCACAGGAGCATGAACCCTATTGTGAAGTGTGCTTGCAAGGGATCTATCTATGTTGCTCACTCCTTATGAGAATCTAATGCCTGATGATCTGAGGTATAACAGTTTCATCTGAAACCAACCACCGCTCACTGCCATCCGAGGAGAAATTATCTTTCAAAAAATTGGTCCCTGGTGCCAGAAGACTAGGGACTACCTCTATAGTCTTCTGTTTATTCTATAAAACAGTGATAATATTACCTGGTTACCTAGTTTGCTAAGCTATAAGGATTAAATAAAATATATATTTGAGGTTAAATTGGCTAAATAGGGTGACTGATTGATTGGGTTAGTGAGGTACAGCCTTTGTATACAGCTCCTAACTTTATCAACAGTGAATGTATTAATATTGTGAAATGATTTAGATACCATGTGGAAACACAGAAAATTTTAAAGTTATAAAACATTATAGATGCATTACCTTAGTCATCTGTTGTGTCATTCTTTTTATTCTGAACCTCTATATTCTTTTGGTATCAAACCAATTTTGAATTAACTACAAGAATCTTTATTTCTAATTACTAATCTTGGTAGAATTTTGTGAAATAAAATCTTGGTAGAATATCTAAATTCCAGTGGACATTGAAATAAAGCTGTCTCTGTCTGATGTTTAGAGGACTAAACAGTTTCTTCAAAAAGCAGTTTCATTTCCAATACTAGAAATTATGTGTGAGATTTATAGAATAATCTTACTTCCTAGCACATTGAACTCCCCCCCCGCCCCAAAAAAAGATTAGTTTAGAACTAAAATTTCAATTTCAACTTATTCCAAGCCTATCTATAACTTTTAGATTGTTGCTTCTGGGGAGTATTGATGCAGAAAAATCACATTATTTAAAAGGAAATATTTTAACATGGTTTATTTGGAAATCTGAAATTTGTATAACTTATCAATAGATACTGGATTGGAAGCTTATCTCTGTACTCTGCATGTTACACATTTTTCATATCTTCTTTAAGTTGGGGCATTCATTTAGTTGATGTAACATATAGTAACATTTCTTGCCACAAAGTATTCACAACTATTCTGGGAAGAACAGTTTATGGATTGATATATTCCAATATTGTGTACTAGAGCTAGAAGAAAACAAATCTACAATATATATAAATCTTTAGCCAGACTCTACAAGTCCAAAACCATTTGAATTTTTCTACATATTGCATGATGTTTAAGTACCTGTGTGATGATATATTGAGGTTAGAGTTCTCAATGAAGCAATGCTGTGTATCTGAAAGCACTTGTATTGATTTTATCTCTAGATAGCAGCTATCTGACAACTGATGGATTGTAGGGACCACAGTTCAATAACTCTATATGCCTATCTCTTGTCAGTTAACTTTTAGTATCCTTATTTTTCATCTGCACATTTGATATTTACTGAAAAATTTCACTTTCTTTTGATCAATATATTTTATGCTAAAAAATCAATGATATTAATTACCCACAGTCTTAATATGTGTTGAAATCTATTGATGTGTTTATTACTTTATTTTAGCCAATAACATAAAACTATGTTGATTCCATACAAGAGACATATTCATTAGTCTTTTCTTCTTGCATCCTTACATCTTAATAAATCGTCCTGTTTATTGACATGGCTAGACATGGGTGTACTTTGGTTGATATGCAATTAACCAGTCTCAGAAAGCTAAACTCACCTCCTTACCAATCCTCTTATAATTTATGTTGAATATTTAACAAAGGGAAATCTTTTAATGATTGCTAGTATTATTTAGAAAATAAATCTACTTATCTAAATAAATGAAATTATATGTTAGAAGCATATCATTTTTGGAAATTTTGAAACTGTTTAGGGTCAGTGAAAATGGACAGAGTTTGCTGTATATCTGATAGTCAACATCTAGATGGCTTTTTCTTTACATTAAACACTTGAAACAATGAAATTTGTAGGCTCTAGTGAACTGATGATAGTCAAAATGTACATGATGTAAAGATCTAGACTGAGATTTTGTCCTGTTATTTACCAGCTGAATTCATTAATTTTTCTGAGACTTACTTTTGTTCTCTGTAAAATAAGAATAATTACTACCCTGTTGTGAGAGTTAAACACACTCTGATAAGACAAAGAATAGATTCTGAATAAATAGAGTGACATTTTATATTATAGCTTAAAATAAAATTAATTTGGGCAATTATTATAAATAACAGATGTCTAAATAAGATGAGATAGGAGAAAAAAATCTTGGCTTGTGGTCACAGTGACCCATTACAATCTTTATAAAAAAATGTGATGGCAAGAAATGTAAGGACAGCACACACTTTTTCTCAGCTGAGATAGATGCCAAACAAGACTTGAAGTCATGTAACATAAAATTCATGTTTAAAAATTAAGGTAGCTATCACTTTTTCTAACATGCTGACTTCAGGTTTTAATAATTCTATTAATTGATTAGGCAACAAAAATTAGATTTAAATAAGTATTATATTAGAGAATCTGATAATATATTATGTATTTAATAATTATATTTATAATCATATTAAGTATATTAAATAACTATAACAAAATTCAAGTATTAAAATTTATTTATTTATTCTTTTTTTTTGAGAAAGTTTTGCTCTTGTTGCCCAGGCTGGAGTGCAATGGTGCGATCTCAGCTCACCACAACCTCCACCTCCTGGGTTTAAGCTATTCTCCTGTCGTAGCCTCCCCAGTAGCTGGGACTACAGACATGCACCACCACGCCCGGCTTATTTTGTATTTTTAGTAGAGATGGGGTTTCTCCATGTTGGTCAGGCTGATCTTGAACCGCCCACCTCAGGTGATCCTCCCACCTTGGCCTCCCAAAGTGCTGAGATTACAGGCGTGAGCCACTACGCCTGGCCACAAAATTTATTTTTAATATTAGTCTGATCATTTGAATGCTTGGTAACACATGACTTGAATGTAAATTATATAAGCATTCATTATGATTCTTTTGTAGAAGAGGAACATGGAAGCACACAGTCGTAATAGGGAATAAAAAATTAAATCATTGGGAAAACACAACAACAATAAAATAATAAAATTTTTAACAGAAAATAATGTTTAAACTACAGAAATCACAGATGTTTTTACAAAAAATATACTGGACAATTTGAACATAAACAATATGTCAAAGTAAGTTTAAGCCAATAAAAATAATTTCTAGCTAAAACAAAATGAAAGGTCAAATAAGAAACTTGGTAAAATATTCTCAAGGGATGCTACATAATCATCAAAGAATATACATCATTTTAAAATTAAAGACAAATTAGTAATTGATAATAATAAGATATTTACTCACAGTAATAAAATATACTAAGAAAAAGAACATATTTTTGAAGAAAATATGTATATTTAATCATAAGAATCCATTATTCTAAAAAATATTCTTAAAGAAATGCAAATTGAAAACCTATCGTGATATCATTTTATTATTAAATTCATAAAGATGAGTCGTATTATTGTTGTTTAAATGATGAAGATAATGTTGACAAAACAGATACCTTGATGTACTATTAGTAGTAGTTTAAAATTGCACAATTCTTACCAAAAATGACTATGAAATTTCAAATTCTTTTTGTTTACCTAGTAATTTGTTCTGGGAGGTTACTATTCTAATGAAATATGTGAGATATATGTTATTATAATGTCATTATTAAGCATAAAGCAACATATTTGCTAGCTCCAGGTAACTTTAATTCTTTGAAAAAATAAAGGCTATTTTTAATTATTTTTTTTAGAGACAGAGTCTTGCTCTGTCACCCAGGCGGGAATACAGTGGCACAGTCACAGCTCACTGCATCTGCCACCTCCTGGGCTCAAGCAATCCTCTCACCTCAGCCTCCCAAATAGCTGGGACCACAGGCATGTGCCACCACAACTGACTAATTTATTTTTATTTTCATACAGACAGGTCTCTCTGTGTTGCCTAGGCTGGTTTCAAACTCTGGGGTTCAAACAATCCTCCCGCTTGATCCTTCCAAAGTGCTGGGATTACAGGTGTGGACTGCTGTGCCTGTGTAAGCCAAACTTTTTTAAATTAGGATTTTATTTAAAAAACAAAAGTAAATGTTATAGGGACTATGGTTTATGTTATTATTCATTTGTTTTATGTCATATCCAGCATTACTACCTGATTAATATGTCTCTTTTTCAAAGCAACATTAGCTAGTGAGTAGATACATGTGATTTAAAAATATTTGTTAAAAATCATCCATATTCTTTTATGGAGTAGAAATAAAACTATCTTGTGTGCTAATTTTGTTTCCAACCACTGATTTTTAAAAAATATTCATCGTGGCCAATACTACTAAATCTTTTAAATACATCATTCTATTTATAAAAATTATCTACTGAACGTAAGTCTTTCCTGAAGTTTATACTAAAATCTTTATGTTAAAGTAATTTAGAGAGAAAAAAGTAACCAGAGGGAGATTACCATTATAAGAAGAAAAATGAAAGACACTGTTCTTGTTGATGAATAATTCTTGATTTAGCAGCAATGCAACCGTCCTTGTAACGATACAAGTGTTGCAGGACTATCTTTGCTGGAAAGGAGAATTTGCTGCTCTAATTACTGACAACAGGCAACATCATAAACAATTACATTCAGGGAAGTATGAGAAATGGTAAATACATTAGATGCTGCATTAGCTTCAGGATAGGCTAATTTATTGTTTTCTCTAATAATACTCTTCATAGGTATCAATATTTAAAATTTACATTATGTCTACCTAATATGTTATTATAATTTTCAAAAACACTCTGGGTTCCCGAGAGGCCGGCACGTCTGCCGGGGACTCTTGGCCAACAAGAGGGTCCCAACCTGAATAGGGGAGTGCGCGGAAAAAAGAGAAGACAGGCAAGCAGGGTCTGGAGGACTGAGTAAGCCATGCTTAAACAGCAACGCTTAAACAGCAGCTTTATTGTGCACATAGCTAGTATATATATGTTTGTCCTACGTCATTAACAGGAACAGGTACCATTATCTCATACATGAAAGCAGCACATAAGAACAATAGTAAAATCAGATACATAATTGGGTACAATCAAGTCACGCAGGTGGTGGGGAAACCTATAGTTAAAAATTACTGACCTATGCAAGGCACCAGAGAGGCAGAAACCCATTATATTTGCGCAGTCACAAGAACAAGCACAGGACCCAATAGTGGGTAAACAAAGTCATAAATCAGATATAGAAACTGAACACATTGTCCTGTCAGACCACATGCAGGCCACATCACAGTCTCACAAAGTTCTTTTTGTAATTCGTTTACCTGCAGTTCCTACTTTCCCATAGCTCGACTGCCTCCAACGGGAAACTGTGTCTGGGCTGAAGCTCACTATATGGTGAGGCCCAATTCCGAGGGGTCTCACATGGGAACGAACCCCACAAAACACTAGTAGAATATTTGCTGATAAAATCCGTTGAAGGAAAGAAAAAGCTAATAAAAATGAGATTAAAAAAAAGAACTTCTATTGTAAAATGGTGCTAAAGTTTAAACAGTTGGTTTCTAGAAATTTGCTTATGATTTAGGAAAGTATAATATATTCCCTGGCATGTTTATGATAAGTGAAAAATAGAATCTTCTTGAAGATGTATGCTAACACACTCTTATAATTCTTTTGTAGACTATTAAATGTTGCAGATGCTGAAACTTTATTTCCTTCTTATTGCTACTTCCTTACTAAGGAGAAGAAACTTACCCTTTCTCTAGGGTTGCTTTTTACAGAACAAAAGGTTTCTGCTCACTGCTTAACATATTCAGCAATGATGTCTGGGAAACTTTCCCCAACCTTCTACTTATCCTATTTGAACCTAAGTGATTCAACTCTCTTCTCACGTACCACCTTGCTCCCACTGGAGGTGGAACTCTTGTTTCCATCTTTTTTTTTTTTTTTGGAGACAGAGTCTCACACGTCACCAGGCGCCAGGCTGCAGTGCAGTGGCGCGACCACAGCACACTGCAACCTCCGCCTCCTGGGTTCAAGCGATTCTCCTGCCTCAGCCTCCCGAGTAGCTGGGACTATAGGTGTGTGCCACCACGCCCAGCTAATTTTTGTATTTTTAGTAGAGACAGGATTTCACCATGTTGACCAGGATGGTCTCGATCTCCTGACCTCGTGATCCACCCGCCTCGGCCTCCCAAAGTGCTGGGATTACAAGCGTGAGCCACCGCGCCCGGCCGGTCTTGTTTCCATCTTAATGACCTTTTGCTCTCTTTCATCACCTCCTAGATTTAACAAGTCACCATTATCTCTCACCAAGACAGCAGGACAGCTACTTATACTGACTTCTTGCTTTCAAACATATTGTGTAATAACCTATCCACCACCAAGATACCAATGTGATCATCTTGGAAGAAAAATAAGATGGTATCATCAATCATTTTGATGCTTAAAATTTTCTGGTAGTTTTGAATTGTTCGTAGAAAATAAACAACCATTTTTTTTTTGACCTGCTGGTCCCTGCATGATATAATCCTGACTTTTTAAGTAACATCACCAACTGTAAACATGCTTATCAACCATAAGCTAGTCTAGGGTTTCCAGATTTATGAAAAAAGGGGAAATAATAACCATGCATCTTGATTTAAATTATAGATTAAATAAACCTTTAAAAGTATAAGTATGTCTTATGAAATAGTTGGGGCATACTTAAACTATTATTATTTAAACCTAGAATTCGAAATTAATTTGGCATCTTGTACTTTATCTGGCAACCCTAATCTAGTCCCAACGAACTTCTTCATTTTTCCCAATACTGTCAGGCTTATACATGCCACATAGTTTTGAAACATACTTTTCTCTATGCCTGAAATGCTCTTTCTCTAGGTTTTTATTTGAAATAAGTATTAAAATTTATATGAAACTAGGTACCAAAATAAACCATATGTGAGAATTGAAAGTGCAGTGGAAAATGTTTATATGCAGTATTTTCAAAGGCTATAAAAGCCATTTTCACAGATCTAGGACTCTTACATGGCATCAAACACATAAAAATGAATATACAGAAATATAAAGGAAGCTTTTATAAATAAAAATTATTTTGAGAGAATACGAATTCAAGGAAACCAAATAGAGAACAAATCAGCTATAGGCCTGAATAATTATCCTCCATATTCGTCCATGTCCTATTCCTGGAAACGGTAAATGTGACCTTAAATGGTAAAAGATATTTTGTCAGTGTGTTTAAATTAATGATTTTGAGAAGGAGGGGTTATCCCAGATTACATGAGTAGGCCGGATATAATCTCCATGTACTTTATAAGACAACCCAGTAGGAGTCAAAATCAGAGGAGAGGGGAGTGTGATAACTGATGTGGGGACCGGAGTGACGCAGGGCCACAAGCCGAGGAGAACAGGCAGACTAAATTCTTCACTGAAAAAATATGAGGAAACATATTCTCCCTTTAGCGCCTTCAGAAGGAACCGTTGTGCAAACCACTTGTTTTTAGCACCATTGGACTTAGGCCTCAACAACTTGAACATGGTATATTTGTGTTGTTTTAAGCCACTAAATTGCTGGAGATATGTGATAGTGAACACAGGACGCAAACACACCGACCAACTCACAGCTTCTAAACTAAACTACAGGCTTCTAAAGCAGTCCTGATCTGGTGGAAAAAGTAATAGTTATTGTTAAGTTAGTTTCAGAGTTTAGAGTTATATGTTTGGATAGATGTTCTAGTTAGTGAATTTCTACTTAAAGTGAATGAAAGTTTATCTTTTATTTAAATGAATCAGGGAAGTTCTTAGACCTGCAAGAATTTTCATAGATTTCTAAAGAGGAACTTAATCAGGGACTTTCCTTTTAAAAGAACTGTATTCACCTTTGTCTTAGATGTGACATTTAGCCAGCATTCCTGCTAACTTAAGTCTTAATCATTCATCTGTACTTTTTAACCTTTAAAATTTTTGGTGAGAGTGGTTTCAACCTTTAACCTAATTTTTTATAACAAGAATAATTTAATATTTTGAGACTCTCTAAAAATAAGCTAAGTAATACATATGAAGCCTTTTAATTTTGCCATTTAAATAGTTCCGTGGACTACAGAAAATAAGACATTCCGTGAATGATATTCAGTTTGTCTACTGTTCAGAAATAGAGCATATAAATAAATGCTTCTGGTAGACTCTCTAGTCTGTTGCTAAGAGACAACAAATTAGGTGGCTTTAAAATTGGGGAACCAAGAAGCTTACTATGTATAACATATGTCCCAAAAAGAAGAAAAAGGGAAAATACGACTGGATATTTATCAAATACGAAGATTGCAAACATAATATGAACTGTATTGTGAATGTATTCATGAGTATGAGGCATTTCAGTGAAAGCACACTTGGGGGAGCAGCAGCATGGGGGAAGTAATGACCAACAGGCTGGCAATCAAAACTGAGAACATGCAGAAATTCTTCTCTTTTTCAAAATCCAGAGGCAGAGCATAGGCTTTGCTTCAATGTTCAAAAGACTACTTGGCTGATTTTCAGCACAATGAAACAGTTTCTTAAAATAGCATGATAAAACATCTTTTTCAACACAGTGATTTTGTAGACATACACAGTTTGGTGACTTGAGGAAAGATCTATATTTGGATAACAAACATTTATCTAAAATTAGTCATTTTCAGACTATGAAAATACAGAATATAATAAACAGTGCATGAAGGCTAAAAAGGCACATAATCCTATCGTTGTAATTTTTCTCCATGGGCTCTTTCTTTTATACTGTCTGTCTGCTCTAAATACTAGATTGCCCAAGATTCTTGTACATTTCTGCTTTGTGTTTCTAAAAGTCTCCAAATAAAGTCCATGCAAAAAATTAAAATTAATAATTTCCATCACATTTCCTCTCACTTTATGTGAAACTGTATTTTTATATATTCAGCTGAACAGCACATATCATCTCATGAATGTTGTTGATCACCTCCAATTTTATCTGAACTAAAACTCTTCAAATATCTGCTTTTCTTTCTCCTTTATTTCTCATCTTGATCAGTGGTACCCCTCTTTATTCACTTACCCAGACTCTCAACTCGAAACCTTTCTAGATGCCTTCCCCATTCTACATGTAATTATTAATTTTCTGTTCCTACATATTCACTCTGATTCCACTACTTACATGTTCATTACCTGCTTTCAGATGCTTTCATCTGCTTTTATTGGCCTCACTAACTCTCTCTTAGCTTCCCATTATTCATGGCACTATTATTGGTAATTTATGGGCAATTCAAATTCTTTACTAATTGCCCAATGATGACATAATAAAATAGAAATATTTCAGTGTATGACTCCTCTTTCCTGTGAAACCCGATATGCCCATTTTCAAGTTATATTAATTTTCTCATTTTTCCCTTAATCTGTATTATTTCTTTCTGTGAAGACTTCCTTGACTTCTACAGGCAGATGTAAGTTCTCTTTTACTTGTACTTCTATTGTGTCATGTTTAAACCTCACATATCAAGGATTTTAGTGATAAACAACAGAAAATACTAAAGCAATCACCATTTGAACATTGTTTTTTATTATTTCATGTTGTATTACATTAGTTGATTGATTTCGTATTTGGCATCCCAGGTAAACCATAAAGCTTAGACATACTGGGTTACCTTTCATTTTAAAATTTTATTAAGGTACAATTGGCAATTAAAGCTGGTATGTATTTAAAGTGTACAATTGGATGATTGATATACATATACATTATGAAATGAACACCACATTCTAACAAATTACTATATTCATCACCTCAGATACTTACCATTTTATTTTTCTTTATTTTATTTTATTTTTTTGAGGTGAGAACACTGAAGGTCTACCCCTCTTAGTAAATTTCAAGTATACAATAAAAGATTGTTAACTACAATCGCTTTGTTGTACCTTCAGTCTCCAGAGCTAATGGATCTTGTAAAACTGAATGAATAACAGATTTTAAAATTCTGGGATGGCTTTTTAAATCAATTTTATATAACTGACATCAAGCAGAGTCTTATGGCAACATAATAGGTGTTCCATGTACATATACTATCTGAATTTTAAAGTAAATTATGTGAAATAATTTAGATGAATCAGTTTATGTGGCTTATAATATGATTAGGAAACAATTCAGCATTGGTGAAAGTATGTTGAATGAGGTACTCTGAAGAGTCATCACACTAAAATACAAATGTGCACTACATAAATTGCAACAGGCATGGCTAAATGAGTTGTAAGCTCTTCTAGCTGACTTCTAAAATAAAAATAAAATAAAATGGCATGCAGGGCAGCAAAATAAGAGCAGGAACATGAAAGCAATGAGCAAAAGCAAAATGTTATATATCCCTGAAAGTATATTAACATCTCATTACTGTTTCCTAGAGACTAAAATTTACAAAATAGCCTCAGGTTTAGTCCCTCAAATATTAAAGATATTGCAATTATAAATATAGAACATATAATTACTATCTATGAAATATATATGACATAAAAGAAGGTATCACAAAAATAAGCAAGGAACAAAAGAATGTATAATGGCCCGTGATATTTGAAAACTAGTATTTTACACACACACACACACACACACACACACACACACACACACAGACTAATGTTTTAAGGTCCTGAAACAAAAAATATAGATCCCATTAGAGATACTGAAGAACTATAAGTAAACGGAATGTAGACTTGAGTGACAAATTAAAATGAAGCCCAGAGAGACAAATATAAAAAGAGCCAGAGGATAAAAAGGGCATAGGGGATAGAATGAGAAGACTTAAAATTGGTTAATTATAGATGCTAAAAGAGAAAATAAAGATGAAAATAAGTAATATTTGAAAAGATAATACCTACAAACTTCCCCATTATTGAAAGCTGTGCATCCACAGATAGGTCATCAGTGGACAATATACAAAAATTTTAGGCTACTTCTTATGTGTGATTTAAGAGTTGAACAATTTTAACTTTTCTTGTTTTGACAACACAACTGTTGGCAATAAAATTTATCTCATATATAGACTATTCCTTATAAATATAATTGTATATGTATAATTGTAATCATATATGTATAATTCTTAATATATATAGTATGTGTATAATTGTAATTGTACAATTCTATCTATATATATGAAGAGAGACTATATTATATATTTATATATTATATATATTTTATATCATATATATTTTTAAGATAATATATTATATATATTTTTATATACTATATATATTTTTATATTTATATATACATTATATATTTATATATTTATTTATATATTATATATAATATATATTTATATTTTTATTATATACATTATATACTATATATTACATACAATATATATTTATATTTATTATATAATATAAAATATATATATTATATATATGTATATACACACAGACACATACACAGTCTATTTGCTTCTGGTCACTTCTGTATACAAGTTACTACAGATCTTGTCTGTACGTAGTTTTTAAGCCTGAGGACTTTGTCTCATACTTGTATTCTTCTCTGTTCTCTATCTATCATTCTCTGTCTCTTCATTTTATTGTGCCTGTTTGAAACAAGCAGCTGTGTAGGACGTTATACTATTTCCTGTGCTGACTTTCTCCACACTGGTTCCCCATCACAGGGCAGAAAAAACATAACAGAAGATGTATATATACGTTTGGGCCAAATACTTATTTTTTTATAACAGTCACAATTTAGGGGCACAGCTTATAACTGCTATGTCTGGTAACACAACAAACACCAAAAGTCTTCAAATATTCTAATTCTTCATCAAAGATTGGCATGCCATGAGCAGCTTTAGTAAAATTCCATCTGCACCTTTTGCAAGATGCAGACAGCATAGGCTTAGACTGTTTACATTTCTCTTGCAAAGTTTTGCTTAAAGTAGAAAGAAACAACAAAAACATACCAGGTTTTCAAATTCATTTTAAACTCCCTATTAGCATTACAATATGTAAGGTGCATATTCTGTCTTCATTGATACAGTCAATAAGAGTTAGACAAATGTTTCATCAGCAAAAACTCAATATTATAAATATATTAATGACTTCCCCAAATTATTTTATAGATCCAGTGCAAAGAAAAATGATAACTCTGTGGAATTATTTCAGATAAAAAAATTCTAAAATTTAAATGAAAATGTCAAAACCCCAAAATAGTTTGAAGAAGAAGAATATGTTGAGATGGCTTACCAGATTTTAATATATATTATAAAACTATTGTATTAAATATTGTGATATCACCTCATAAATTTATGCAGTAAAATATGGGTAATTATGGAAATCCCAAAAAGAGTCCAATAGATGTAGTGAATATAGCTATTTAATAGTGATAGTATTACAAAACTAAAATGATTGTTTTATAACAATTGCTTAGATATCTCTTAAGAAATAAAAATGAATTTGTATCTTCATTTTATGTGACACACAAAAAAATCAATTCCCAATAAACTAAGAGCTTAATGCTAAAATATGGTGAATAAACTGTGGGAGAATATATTTACGATATCAATTTCATAAAAAAAGACTTCTGCAAAAATACACAAATGAATACATCAAGAAGATAAACGTGAATAATTTTGAATGTTTTGCAATAGGTAACTCCTATTGATAATATACAGATAATGCAGAACTTGAAAGAATATATTTGAAAAAATACTAATGAAAGATTAATACAAAAAATAAACCCAAACTGTTTTCAGTAATAGAAATTCAAATGAGGAAAATGTGGTCAAAAGATAGAAACTGGTGCTGCACTGAGGAGGACACAGAAACGGCAATCTGTTAACATCTTGTAAATATTGGGAAATATACACGTTTTGAAAACATTCGGATACAATTTTATTCTCTAGATTTGCAAATTTGAGAAATTTATTATTAACAATGTTGGTATAGATAAGAAATGATTAAAACATATGCATGCTGTCACAAATGTCTTATTGATGAAACAATTTCGAAAATATTTTTGTATTATAAAGTTGGAAACATGTAAAATCTATGCACAAGATAATCCATAGTCATTAAAGAATTTTAAAGACATTTTTGTGCAAATACAGAAGGCATATGTTGGAGTATATTTAGAAGTGTTAGTTATAATAGATACATATAAACAAATTGATATTAGTCAGATGATGAATAACTGTATTAATGGAATAGATATTCACAATGCATTATTATACCTCAGAAGGTATTCATATACAACAGCCACCTAAAATGACATAACTGAGTCAAAAATATGCAATATTGTGAGAAGGGTTAATTATAGATGACTATATAAAGATGCCATTTGTAGAAGGCTAAAAATCAAACACAATAAAAAGTACATTGATAAAAATCTATACAATTTATGATACAACTATAATACAAAGGTAATTTTTGATAAACAACCACATTTGACTAAAGGCAGGAAAATGGGAAATGGAGGAATACAACACAGGGGCTCGCAAACTTATTAATATTCCAGTTTTAAATTGAGTGGTATGCTAATGGTGTAAATTTTCTTACTATGTTTTATATCTTACATGCATATTATGCATATCATTTTGTGTGCATAAAATATTGCATAATATAACATGTTAAATCTTAATACTATTTTACCTTATAATTGAGTAACTCTTGACCTAGGTACAGACACTGATCAATAGATTTTTAAAATTTCATGAACATTGTCTCTTTGATCTCTGACTAAAGCATTGTAGTGTTTCATCTTCTTTGCCTACTCTCCACTTCTTTGTCTTGGGAAAAATAAAAGGAATAAGCCAGAGTTTTTAAAAGAATATTACCGACATTGTGGGGTTGTGGGAGGGTCAATGAGTCAAGAAAGCTTATAGAAAACAGTTTAATCTGTAAAGGATAGAGGGATTAAGGTGCTAAAATGGCAAGAAAAGAAATCAAATTGAGCTGAGAAATCTTTTCATAAAAGAAGAAAGCTTCCCAGAATTTGTAGGTGCTAGAGAATAGGAGGACAAAGGATATTTTTACTAGTTTTGCCTCAAACTATTTACTCACTGAATATTTAAGAAAAGCAGACCTTAGAGTGTGCTTTTCATGTATCTTCTGTTAAGTTCTAAGTGTCCATGTTTAACAACAGCAGTAATTGAGAACCAGTATCTGTGCATTTTTTTGTTGTTGACAGAGCACAAGAATTCAATAAGATTCTCAAAAGAATTTGTAGCAGACATTTGCCAAACTTATCTAGCTGCTCAGTATTTTTTCCTGCATATCAATTATTTTACCAGAAAGTTCATGTCTTGGATTAACACAGTGATCCTTGGCCATCAGTGGCATCACTGGCTGTCGTCATCCAAGCTAAGTTTCAAAGCATAAGTACAGCAATCTGTAGCATTTAGTGCTGGGTGGGGATGACAGTAATGCCCTCACCAAATCACTTTGCAGCTCCACTATTTTTGCTTTCTTTTTCTTTGTTTCTGTGCATTAAACATAGAAGTCAAGTACTTGGCCATATAACTATGACTGGTAAGAGATTCAACATTGTGAAACCTCGTCTCTACTAAAAATGCAAAAATTAGCCAGGCATGGTGGAGCATGACTGTAGTCCAGCTACTTGGGAGAGTGAGGCAGGAGAATCACTTGAACCCGGGAGGCAGAGGTTGCAGTGAGCTGAGATTGTGCCATTGCACTCCTGCTTGGGCAACAGCATGAGACTTCATCTCAAAAGAAAAGATATTGCTAATTGCTTGAAGTTGACCATGGTGGAAGTAATTGACAACATGGAAATAAATGTATATAAAAAATTAGGATATTTTATATATTTTTTGAGAGTAGTATGTTTGTTAAACATTAACTGACACACTTTAAATTCAAATATATCACCAAGTCCAGAAATGGGAAGAACATGCATAGAACATTCACTGTCTTTTTTGTTTTTCTATCTTTTCTCACCAGGTATGACAAACATAAAAAGAAATAACACACATAGCAATAAAACATTGTGTTCTTTCACCTGTAACCAAAAGAACAAAATACGATTTGTATTAATTCATGAAAATAAAAGCCTAAGTGTATTAACTGTTCATTATTTCTTTAAACAACTATATTCTGAATGATTTTTTGGATTCTCCAATATCACTATTACAAAAGTCAGGACTATGTTGTCATTTTTCTATCTCTTTCTCTGTCACATGCACACCTCCTACTAATCTCAGTTACAGGTGCTAAATGTCAAAGGTTCTTCAACAGCATATTTCTCTTAACTCTTTTACCATATTCTCTGGATTAATAATTTCTATTCTCTATAATACTTTGCCCGATATGCCTGACATTGTTAGAGGATTAAGTCACCAGAAACATGGAGCCAAATATTATTATTATCCTTCCAGTAAACAATATGACACCTCTGCTGTTATGGATATTGAAAAGAATGAGTAGTTGTATAAAAAAGTTAATGAGTTCTTGAACTCTTATGGTAAAATCATGAAGCTTACTGAAATAGAGTCTGACCTCACTTTGTGTTCAACTACTCACAGGTTTCAAGATCCAAAAACTTTAATTAATTTCCCCTTCTGCCCCACATCAGAGCAAGATGCTAGGAAAATTTAGATGATGTCCACTGATACCAAAAGGAAGTTCAAACTATGCAAGCCCCAGCAAGTATGCAAGATGGTCCCTCCAGCTCTGCCTCCTAATCACAATAACCACACCCCTCCACTCCCAGCCAATTCCTTTCCCATCTCTCCCATGTTACTTTCTGACCTGTGTGAGACCTTGCCTTGCTCCCTCCAGAAAGTCTCATTATGTGAATAATAAATATCTTTCTGTTGTTTTGATGTGTGTAACATTATCAGTCATGACATCTGAACTGAATTTTAGGTGGTGGGAGGGCATCTTGTATCAATGAAATGATAAAAATATTTACACAGACTATTTGGGCTGTTTTTTTGATCCTAAAATAGGGAAAGAATGACTAGGACAAAAATGTATAAGGCAATGCTGATATATTAGAAGTACCATAAATATTTAACGCTTATTTGACACATTAAGGGCTATCCAAGAATGGAACAGAGGTGAAGGAAGAAGAGTGACAGGGACTGTATCATGGAAGAAGAAGCTTTTGAACTAGGCCTTAAGAAATATTCAGGAATTCTAACAGTGAGGTTAGTAATGCAATAATAATGGAATTGGGGCTGGAACACAGCATTTTAAACATTTTATATTTTAGGCAATAATAAAGATCTGAGAATTCAAACCTGACAGCATAAAAAAATAAAAATGCAGCCGTAAGCAACAACAAAAATGAATCTCGCCAACAAAATTTTGAGGGAAAGTAGACAGATGTAAAATTACATACAATGTAATTCCAGTATAAAGTTCAAACAGGCTTTTAGCAGTCTGCATCCTGCTTACCCTGGAGAGAGAGCGTTTACTCAGTGATTGGCAGGAGTCTTAAAGGGGGATTCTGGAGTGCTGCTCATGTTCTGTTTCTTATTCTTGGTGCTGATTAAATAAATAGATTCAGATTATGAAAACTTATTAAGATGTACATTGTGATTTTACAGTTTTCTAAATCAATATTCTTTCTACTGCAAAGTTTATTTTCAAAATGAAAGGAATATATCACTTAAGTTTTGCATAAAAATTATAAATGGTGGAATTTGGCTAATGATTGAATTAATACTGGAAAACAGGGAGTGACATTTGGAAATTGGAATGAAACTGTGATAAGCTGTAAAAACAGTTCTAAGAAATTCACAAAAATATAAATAATGACATATATACAGTTTAGTTTTATCAAACTAATCTGTAATTAATGTGGATAATGGGATATAGGCAGTAGGAAGTAGGCAATGACATGGTTAGGCTTTGAAACAGCTGGTCAAACAGACCAGCCAATAGTTTATGCAGCAATACGTTAGTGTGAAAACAGTGAGAATATTCTCAAAAGCCAGGTACTTTAGGTATTAAAGTATCTTGCAGTTTAATAAGATTAAGTTAAAAAGGAAGTATGAGGTAGAGCCACTATACCTTCTACCTAATAATACTGTAAATGCTTATATAAAGAATTTTAGGCTTTAAGAGATGAAATGAAGTACTCTCAGGACCTGCTTTAATTCTACTCTTCTCTATATTTTAAGAGATGGAGAAAAATGGAAACTTCTCTTTGTTTGGAAAAAGTTCAATTAAATCAATGGCTCAGCGCCTTTTGGGAAAATTCAGCTCTTCACTATATGGTGTTTGAACTCTATTTCAAAGTGGCTCTAAGGTGTTATAAAAAGTGGTAATTAAGTTTATCAAACTGATTTGTATAGACTTTTGCCTGAAGCTAAGGCTATATTTGTTTCAATAAACTCAGTGATAACAGACTTAAAACTTATTTTTAAAAGAAAAGTCTCTTGACCATAATCCAGTCGCTCATGAAAGAAGACAAATTCTGCAGCTCTTATTGTATTCAAAGTATAGAAATGTGTGATTTGAGTCAGAAATATATTGTAATGGGACATTAATTATTCTTCAATTTGGCATTTTTCCTAGACATTAGCACCTAACACAGGAAAGGGTAGTCTTCTTGGTATTAGCAGGAGAGGCTGTAAATAGTCAAATTTGTACAATTGCAAAGCCTGAAAGACTGCTTCATGGCTCTTACAACGCAGTAAATATTAATAGTTACACCTATATCTTTAGTTGTCTAAAGTATTGCAGTGCTATTTTGGGGGGACAATATTTTTTATTTGGTCTGCATGCTTTGCCTTTTTTAGCAGATCACCTTGCACATGGAAGTCAGATTGTACAGTTTTCATATCAACCTTCATCAATCCCACAGAGCTACCTGCATGGAATCCATCTTCCCTTTTTCTGTAGTTATAGTGGAATGTGTTCCTTTCCCTATCAGCTACTTATTTGTGTGTAATGTAGTTTCTCTCTTTCTCTATAACTATATAACTGTCTTTAATGGTACTATCTTTGACAATGTCCCTTATTTTGCCTTTTTTAATTGATAAAAGCACTTATATCCAAGAATTTACAAACGAGAGAATAAAAAACATAAAGCAAAAATCCATATGTGTTCAAAATCAACTAGGTACAAACAAAAATAAAATATATAAGAAAAAATAAAAACAACTTGGTCCAAAACTAAAAGTAAGACCTATAAAATCCTTTAAATGTATGTAAAATAGAGCTTTATTATTAATTTCCTTATGGGATTATATCAATGAGTTGTAAAGATAGAAAATTCCATGACATGGACCTATTTACTGTAAGAATAATTCTAATAATAATAAATAAGATACCTATTTTAAACTATATTTTTGCTTCATAAATTATTTACCAGATTATACCTCAAAGCCCCCAGAATAGGGCCAGAATTTCTCTGAAAAAGTCGTGATGAGTGATTATCAGTGAAAAGTCTTCTCTGTGTTTCTGTACCTCTTTCTGATATGTACTGAAGATGTATTTCTAGAATAACTCCCAGATTTCTGGATCATGGCATAATGAGTGTACCCTATGTTCTAATAACCAAGCAAAAGTAGTCATTGAGTGACAGGAACACAGTGGCTCAAAGAGGGTATTGTCAGAGGAAAGGTACTATAGGAATGTTACGGTGAAAAAGTTCCTGGGGATTACTTATCGCCCTTTGCACTGTCTGCATGCCCACCACATGTATGGAATACCTAACATGAGGACAAAAAGATTATTTTATCTGTAGTTAACTGTGTCATTAAATTCATTGTTAATATGAAAAGACCAGTGTTATAGATGACATTCATTCAACTGGCAGACTCTCATCTCCATGGGTTTCAGTTATCCTACAAAATGTATACATGACTTAATCCTTCACTCTTTAAATTCTATTAGTAAAATCTCCTAATCCTTCTAAAATAACAAATTATGTATGTGCATAACTGACAAACATCAGGGAAGGAATATTTGAAATAGGAAGGAAAAGCTCACCAAACAATATTTAGTTTGGTTTTATTGCATGGAATTGCCTTACTGAAGGTGATAAAAGTCTCTTAATACTAAGCTTCACTTCTAAAGCTCTACATTCAATATGAAAAGAAAATTAGGCTGTGCTATTTTTTGAATATATAGTATTTGAAATACAAAGGGTCACTCTCACTGTAATATGTGTATACATATATGTATATATATGTACATATATATAAACACTTGGGAAATTATACAGCTATATATGAACACATATATATACATATATACATATATGTATGACAAGAGGTAAAACAGCTTTAAGCTATTAAGTTAAATAGGTAAAAGACCATTTATTATTTTTAAACAAATGATCTTTCAATACCTACACAGTAAATTAAATATAAAATATTTATTTATGAAAATATGCTGGACACTGGACTAAACGCTAAGATAACCAATATAAATAGGTTATTACTCTTCTAGTAGTCTTGTTGATTAAGTATGTTTACTCTGTTAAGAAAGAATCACAATGTTTCATTGTGTTAACCAATATAGATTTGTTTCTCTCAACAAAGTCTGATTATAGCACTCAGTGGGGAACATTCCCTGTGGTATTATAGGATCCTGACTTCTGCCAAACTTCAACACTCTCCATTTCTAGAGCTATGTTGTCTGATACAGTAGGTGTTAGCCACATGTGGCTATTTAAATTTATATTAATTAAAATTAAAAATTAAGTTTCTCTAATGAACTGGGTATATTTCACGTTCTCAATAGGTGCATGTGGTTACAACAATGAAAAGTCCAGAAATAACTCTTGAGCCTTTCATTAATATACTTATATATGACAAGCTTATCATATACAGAGTAAAGAAAGCACACACACACATACACATACACACACACACACCAAAAATGGAAAACTGTAGCAGATTTTAGGATTTAGAATTGAAATGAATTACTTCACATTCTGTCTTACTTTTTTTTGTTGATCAGAGGTATGCTCTGGGACCCACATATACACAAGAAAAACTGGAAATACATTATTTATTATAAAGAAGATAATTAAACCAAAATCCAGGGAACAAATATAATTGTTTCTGCTACAGTCTACATTTGTAGTCAACAAGCAATCCATTTTCCTCTCAATGCATAAAATTTATTCACATACCTATTCCCCAAAAGAGATATGCCAGTGTCTTATACGGTCTCTGCATATAGCTTGAAGTCCATGTCATGGACAAATCTCAGAGAAACAAACAATTATCACACTGGCCAAATTGGATGAGATTTTTAGGATGTTTTTAAACCTTGAAAACTCTGATTTAATTGTGCTCACAGAGGAAATTATATAACCCAATGAAAATGAAATCAATGCTCTTCTTGATTAAAAATATGAATTAAGACTTCCACATGACTATTTTTAAAAGGTTGCTGTATTTAAGGGGAAGGGCTAGTCCACATTTATTAATGTGCTTTTCTTCTTCCCAATACACCCATATGCTATGCTTACAAAAATACTGCTTAGAGGTAATACATGAACATAAAGAGAACCTGAGGTACCTTTTTAGCTTAACCAAATGAATTGTCGTAGAGTGATAAATACACCAATCATCTGTCAACACTAAAGTCTTTATTTTTTTCTGCTTCTAAAGCTAAAAAGGTCACATTGTATATTTATTGGCATGTTATGTCTCTGCCTTGTCAGAAAATTAATGTAAGAAAACAGTATGCTAATGAGTTAAAAATTCAAAAAAAGCGAGTATCAGATTAATACAAAGAGAAGCATGAAAACATCGTATTTTTAATTGGAATCCTTATAGAAGGGAATATCAAAGAAAAAATTAGGCAATTACCAAGCAAAAATGAAAAATGCAAAGATGACTCTTCTCAGTTATAGCCTACAGCTGCTCTTGTACTTCCTGGAAAATAAACGGCCTCAATTATAAACTTGGCAGAAAGAATAATGTTGTGAGTTATAATTAATATAACTTACATGAGCTGATTTTCTCAGTTTTATGACTGGTAACCTACAGGTGAACAAAATATTCCATGTTTAAGATATAGTTCATATTTTGGTGCTGATTAATATTTAATATACAAAACAATGTTAGTGCATTTATTTGAAATCTGGAAATGTTCTTTAGAAAAAAGGGAAAAAGACAAAAACAAAATTTGCATTTTAAATATTACTTTTGCTTATTCATGCTACTCTCATAATATATTTGCATATTACCAATGTAACATGATGGTTTGGAAAAATATTTTATAAAAATGCCCCATGTTGTCTGGAGTTGGTTATTTAAAAAATTATGCTAAATATTAATAATGAAATAAATAATTATTTAAGACTACCTTGAGAAAAATTGAAATCTAAACTATATTTGTAATAAGTAAAAAAAGAAACATACTTGTGAATTATTAAGACTCAAATTTAAATTTCAAAGTAAGTTAAATATCATATATTCATTTTTATCCAGTATTTCAACAATAAATTATCTGTTCATATTCTTGTTGATCAAAATAAATAATAACAACACTATAAGAATATGGACTCTTTTTGAACAATTGTAAAAGTTATAAAATATAAGGAATATATTTTATACTTTGCCATAACAGAATGCTTCATGCAGTTTTGTTCCTCTTAAGAAATAATTTGTCTCCAAACCATCATGTAATTTAGAACACTTAATCTTTGGGATATAAAGAAAACAAACACAAAAGCTCTCAGTATTCATTTAAAACATACATTTCTCATAGTAACAAGCAATATTGTTTTTGCTGTCTCTGATAAAGAGATTATTTAACACAGTTACTCCATTCTCTATCATGCTCAATGCCAGGGCTACATTGCTATGTAGTGACAGCATTAGCATAAATTTTAGCCAGTGCAAATTTGTTTCTTGCAAGCTACTCGTCTTCTCATTTTACCTGGTAGATCAGAAATAAAAGAAGACAAAATTATGAGTATTTTTCAATTGGAAAGCACATACATGAAGGTATTTGTGTTGACATATTAAGTATTAAATGAAGACTGTGATATAAATTGCATGGTAAAAGATCCAAAAGGATAGTCACCAAATTTTTCAATGACGACTGCTTCTGGTGAGAGTAGGAGGATTAGGATAGGAATAAATGTAGGCATTCACAACTTTCTTTAAGCAATTGCAGTGGGCATTTGTTGTTTTGAGCTGGATGCCATTTAAATATTCATACTGTATTGTGGAATACCAAGTAAAAGTAGAAAGCAGGGTTTCACCCTAACTACATAATTTTAATGGGATCCAATATTATTTTATTCTCTATTAGCTAGGAACAATGAGATGCTACTCATCAAGATACTTGGTTTTGGTGAATGGCGTAAACCCTCAGAAGCCACAGATTTTTCAGCAGATATTAACTGTCTTCCAAAATCTATTTTTCTGCATTTTTAACATTACAAATGATCTCCTCAAGATTTAATGGCACATATGGCCAAATAGCAACTCTTAAAGCTCTGTATAACCATGTGACTACACTCTGTCAAAGAAAATGTGAGCGGAAGTGAGCTATGTGACTTTCATGGAATATCTTCCAAGTGAGATTACACATCGTCCACTGCCGTTTTCTGCCAGCCCTACATCTGAAACCAGATGTATTGGTGCTGACCCCTTTTTGGCAACACGGATAAAATTCATACCCATAAGATTCATGGAGCAAAGACATGTAAAAACCTGGTTCTGTTTTGGAATACATTCAGAAAACAGAGCAGCCCAATCAACACACCAGATACTCCACCAAACTTCCTAGAAGTGTCCCTCCGGGCCCTAGATCCACAGCTCTACATCTTCCACCCCTTCCTTTCCTCCAGATAGTGTCTCCCCAGCATCTGAGAAAACTGTCTGGTGAAGAAAAACCATCTGAAAGGGATATATGTGGAACACAAAGGAGGCAAAATCAGAAATATCTTCAGTGAGCACGAGAGAGAAAAAAAATTATCATTCACAGGAAAATAATATTTCTGTGATTATTTGTAGCTGCAAAAATCATTATAGAGTTAAAAGACCGTTGTAAATTTAAAAAGAAAGTTACTATACATGATTTTTTTACTTGTTATGTGAGGAATCAGAACTAGTAAAACATGTATTAGAAAAAAAACAAATTAGTGAATTTACATGTATTTATTAATTATATATTTGAAGTTACAATAGAAAGATAAATTATGGATGGAAATCCAATTAATATTGAAAAACTAGAAACTCTGACCATCTTAACAAATTCACATTTATGGTTACATGAAAATCTTAAGCTGAAACAGTTCTTGGATCATCATCACACTTACACAGTAATGAGTAACTTTCAAAACTTAAAATATGTTTTAAAGTACTTCAGGATAAATTACCTTATACCTTGCTTTCAGCTATATGTAAGCTACTAAATTCAATCTCTGTTATCCCAGATGGTAAATTTAACCCTCAAATCCTAATTAAAATGTGTATTTGAAGTGTTAAGGCTTTTTCCTTAAAGCTTATTCATGTCATATTTGAGAAGTAATTATGACTCAAGACTCATGGCTTCTCTGAAATTCTGCTTCCCTCATATTGTAGTAACAGAAGTGTGACTATAATTTTCTCTTTTGAATTGAGAAATAATTGAGGACAGTGTTGAAAAGAAGTCAAGTGCTTGTTTTCTCTGAATAATCCTGCAATTTTGTTTTTTGAGTGTAGCATCATAGACGATGTGTTTAATGCTGATGAGCAAATTGTATTTAAGCCAGAAATGTAAGAAGCATTTGCAGATAAAAGAAATACAGAGAGTGGAAGCAGACAGAACTAATTAATGTGGAGCCATTCCAATTGAAAATTGTGGTTTTGACAGTTATGAAGGGAAATGTATGGCTCAGAACTCAAAAACTCAAATGATAGAGGTGAATCAAGATATCAAAATAAGCAGCAACCATAAAGATAGGGTTATGTTGGATTATATCATCAGCTGAAATTAGTATGTACATTTTATTTAACTTGATATTGGGATCCATTTCATACCTAATAGATTTAGGCTATTTTTAAACACTACTTTAATGGAAAGGCTTATATCCTTGAAATATTATAATAAGATAAATTCCAAGTATAATTTTCTTATTATTAGTCTATAATATGTATAGTATTGTTTCTAGAATTACTTAAAACAATAAGTAGATATGATCTCTTAAAAGATGTTTCTCCACATCCTTTTATGCTAGAAATAAAATATAAGTAAATAAAAATTAAAATTTAGATAATTTAAAAGGAAATACTGAAGAGTTAAATTCTAAAGT
Source organism: Cheracebus regulus (assembly GCA_963574635.1). Classification (NCBI taxonomy): domain Eukaryota; kingdom Metazoa; phylum Chordata; class Mammalia; order Primates; family Pitheciidae; genus Cheracebus; species Cheracebus regulus. The sequence goes on along the minus strand of CAUYQU010014291.1, from coordinate 16,561 downwards.
AAATAATATGAACAGATAACAGACATAAAGACGGCAAGTACCTGGTATGTGTACATACTTGTTTCCTTCATAAGGGTGGGTGTAATATTTCAGTAATGAGCCTGGAGTAGAAATACACTTTTAAGGTACAAAACATTAATTTGAAATGGATTTATTAAAAATGTTTTGAATTATTTATTATTCAGTTGATTTGCATTTCCAGACATAAAAAGCAGTCCAAATTAAAGTAATGAACCAATGGCTATAAAAGCTAACTTGAGCTTGAGTTATTTTGCTATCATTATCAGCTTGTATAATATATTTCAATTTTATATACACTTTCAAAATCATCATATACAAATAGCACAATCAAATTCTTATATTTCATCTCTTCAATCCTATGGGCTATCTAATTTATCAAACTTCAGAGGGGAAAACAATTCTTAAACTAAATAAGCAAAAAGGGAAAAAATGGCTGAACTTTACAGTCAACTAGTTGAGCATTTATTTGAATTAAACATTTAAGTGTCGCTGATTAAGTCATTAACCCCTACATTAAAAATTCTACTTCACACTGTGTACTGCACTGCAGTTCAGCTGTAGTTCAGGTGTTAGTTAATTAAATCTAAAGCCAAGATATTTGTTTGAAAATTCTCTATTAATTCATTTAGTAGGATGCTAAAAAACATTCAGGGCAATTTCTAGATATATTTTACTATTATATTATTATCAAAAAGCTTTACTCTCAATTATCTAGTAATTTGACCAAAACCACAAATAATTGTCTATAATTATGATGCATAATTATGACACTTTCAAATATAAATATAATTGGGATTATAGATTCCTTACACCAGTCACACATTTTCATGTCAATACTCTGTATTTAAGATGTGATGTTAATTTTTAGATTAAATTGAAGAATATTTAACTAAAGTAATGACATTTTACATAAAGACAAATATAATTTAGAATTATTTTCCTCAGTCACAGTAAACATTCTATACATTATTGCACTTACAATACCATTATGTGGTAAAGAAAAATGAATCTTGGTTTTATTAATTTATAAGATATATTGAAATCAGTTTGAGTTAGACCACCAAGCAAAAAGATAAACATATATTCTTCCTATCTATCTCTCTATCTATCTATCTCTACCTACCTATCTACCTACCTATCTAGCCTATCTCCTATGTTCCAATATCTACTTGCTTCTCAGAATAATTTTTTGAAGAGTTCCTATTATATAGACAGTTTTCCATGTGACATATTTATCCCTCTCAATCTCTCAATAATGAAAATACTTAGAATCATAGGTTTTATTGTTATATAATTTATACTTTTATAATTTTCATAAAAATGAAACAAAGATTATAAGGTAGAATGAAAACATTTCTTTTGTTAACCCGATGAAGAAATGTTGAAAAGCATAGTTCCCAGCTTAACTAAATTGATAAGAAAACAATCCAGAACAATGATATTTAGTCATAGAAATATACACAGAAGTCTCTCCTCATAGAACATTATTAATAATCTACACATAAGCTGCCTAAGTTGATTACTTTTAATTAGCATAGAATTTGTGAGGCCTGATTATATGGAGGATAAATGTATTCACAGCTATGCATTTCTCTTTTGCATTATTTTTTAGTAGTCTAAAAATAGGAGGATCCTCAAATCTGAAAACAACACATTTTAAATAGTGTTTCTGAATATATTGTTTAAACCTCATAACTTGATATAACAAAACCAAACACCTTGGCAGCTATTTCTCAGGAGGTTGTGTTCCAATGACTTTAAGTTCCAGAAATATGTTATCTATGCCTGATTCTTTTCTTTGTCCTTTGAATAATTTATAAAATTTAGTATAAGATCTAGTTTTGACAAATCAGCCCCTTACCTTAGAACAGCTCGGTAGCACCAGCAAGATTGTTCTTCAGATTCATGAAACACTTTGGGCCATAAAGTAGACTGAGTGGAAAGATACCAGAATTGAGGATGTCAGGATAATCCTGAGGATAAATGGATTGCTTTCTGGGCATCCTTGGGATGAATTAGCACAATTCTTAAATAACTTTGTGAAACAATTAGCAAGATATAAACACAGGCCAGGAAGATTTGGCCAAGGGAAGAAACAGAATGAAAAGCATTTAAAAAATAAATAAAAGTAAGCACAAATTGCTACTTCCTTGTGGTTTTAACATTCCTATTGAAAACATCACTTATGAAGAAAAGATAAAGGAAAATGTTTTTTTATTTCTGCTAATGGAGAACTGTTTATACATTCCTGGACACCTAAGTAGATATTATAAGTGAAGACCCTACCTGTGGCTAAGAACCATGTCAAGTGACCAAGTAATGTAGGTTTCTACTTAGATCTATATCTCAATCTACCATGATTTCCATGAAGAATAGAGAAGTCCAAAGGCATAATGTGAAAGGTATGAAGATTACTGTAGGCATGATAAACTAACTTAGAAGTATGATTTGCCTATGACAATAGCTGAGTCTTGGCCAATCTCAGCAGCTAGACTTCAACCATTTATACATTGCTGAGTGCTCAAACAAGGCAAACTTCAAACTGTAACCAATGTACTTGTTCTCTACCTCACTTTCAATTGCTGTACAGCATTTCCTGTTTTTGTCTATAAATCTTCTTCCACCACATGACTGTTCAGAAGTCTCTGTGAATCTGCTGTGATTCTGGGTGCTGCCCAATTCATGAATCCTTCATTGCTCAATTAATATCCTTTAAATTTAATTCAGCTGAAGTTTTGCCTTTATCAAAATGAAAGAAAAACCTAAATAATTTTTAGAGAAAGAATGAATGTTAATAAATACAAAAATTAAATAGGCCTGTGTATATAGTGAGGAAACAAAAATAAAATTACTATAGTTTTGCAGATATTTAAGAGATAATTCAGTTAAGAAAAGAATATTTTAAAAATATTTTGTATGTTTGTTTATATAGCCCTAACCTGGTCAGTTGCATAGGTAGAAGAAAAAAAATAAATGGTCAAGTATATAAGAACTAAAAATGAAAGAGTATTAGAAACATGATGTAAAATGTATTCTTCACAGAAATAACATTGCTAAACTCATAAACAGAAAAAATGGCTTTGTCATAAAGAAGAGAAAAACTTTATTCTGACACAGAAACAAAAGATTGAATGGGTAGAGATACATGACAGATATTTTTAGTTGGTGCTGGAAGTAAATGCTTGGATTCACAAAGGAAATGAGCACTCAAACAATGAATTTCTCAGCAAGGCAAATTTAATTCTATAGAAGGGTGTGGTCACAGACAGAGCAATGGCAAGAGCATGCTGAACAAGGGAGGGAAGGGGTTTTTATCTCTAATGCAGCTCCTACCTCTGTGTTGCTCCCCCATGGGCTGGGGTTGGATTGTACAGTCTAAACTGACTTGATTGGCTAGTTGTGAATATTTTCCCAAATAAGGAAGGGAAGAGGGATGTGTGAGTTACAGTGGTGGGCTATGTGGTTTTGGTGGGAGGAATAGGTGCAGGTAACCAAGGAAACAGACATGAGTTATTGATTACAACTAGCAGAAAGGTTGTTTACAGTAACCAGGGGCAAGGAAGCATGGAGAACAGGGAAGTTGAGTTTGAGAATAAAGAACAAGGAAGTTAGCAGGCTAAACCTTTAAAGAGAAATTTACTGTATTCTGCATTGGAGATAAAATAAGCTGAGTAGTTATATGACATCAAATTGGAGCACAATAAAAATTGTAAGAAGGAAAAAGACATAATTAGCATATAAGTTCAAGAAGCATGAGAAAGATGTGGAAAGGTTTTCTGTGGGATATTAGGAAAAGTCAATATAGAATTAATTTTAAAAAGCTAAAGAATAAAGGGATAGATTTGTTTAATTGATGGTATATTTAGGAAATAAGATTTCATCATTATTTTAACACACTATTGGCATTGAATAATCTAAGATCAGAAATATAGCATACAAATGAGGAAAGAAAAATAGCCAAGAGCAGTCTGAGCTATGTAAGGTACGGAAAATTCATCAGGCCCATAAAGATCTGAATGTGGAACTTTAGTCAGCCATCTCCAAGCATGCATGCCTGGGAGCAATTGTTTAAAGGCATTTTTTTTCCTGACTAGCTGCTTCACCTATTATCTTCATGTTCCTAGAATTTGTGATATGACAAACAAGTTACAGCCAATCAATAATATTATTATAATGGAAATTAACGGTAAACAATTTAGAAACTACCTCTTCTTTTCCTTTACAAACTTACTTGTAACTGTTACTAATCCAAGTGCATATTCAGGACAATTTGAATCTATGCTCCTAAATTGCATTCCTCAAAGTTGGCCCAAACAAACTCTACTGATATTAAGTTTACCTCAGTGTTTTCCTTTTGGGTCCACACAAATAAACCCTTTGCTTTCGTCTTTCCATATTTTTACCGTTGTATGTCTGGGCATGAACCTCTGTGATTATGTTATTTTGAGTTAATCAAACTTCTTGGATATGTAGATAAATATTTTTCTGTAAAATTGGAGTTAATTGTTAATTTTTCAAAATTGTTTGTTTCTTTTTCTCTTTCTCTTCAGTACTCCTATTATACATATTTTGGACTTTATTAAAGTATTCCACACTTCTTTGATACTCTGTTCATTTTTTTTTTAATTTTCTGTTTTTCAAATGCATTATCTCCATCAATCTATCTTCAAGTCTGCTGATTTTTTATTGTGCCAGTTGAAATGTAGTGTTAAGCCTTTCTACTGAATTTGTAATTTCAGTTATTGTACTTTTCATCTATAGAATTTGCCTTTTAAAAATTATATTATCTGTCTCTGTCTCTTTACTTGAAGTGACACCTTCATGCTTTCTTTTACTTCCATAAGGTTGGTTTTCTTTTTTTTTGAACAAATTTATAAAGACTATTTTGAAGGCTTTTTTAAAACTGATATCAGGACCTTTTCACAGGCAGTTTCTGTTGTCTGATGCAACTTTCTTACTTTTTTGGGTGTCTCATAATTTTTGTTTGATCACTGGGCACTTAATACAACACATTATAGTAATTCTGGATACTGATCCTCTTCATCCTCTCTGAGAGTTGCTTTGTTTATCGTTTGCTTGATTACTTGTTTGTGACTTGGCTAAGGTATTTATGGATAAGCTATTTTTAAAAAGTCTGTCTCCTAGCTAGTTTCAGTAAGTTTTCTTTAGCGTGTGAATGAAGCCTTTATGCAGTTTCATTAAGGGTAGGGCTTTGGGAGTGCTCACAGTTCACTCTGTGATCAGTGGTTTTACTCGTTGTTTCCTTGACTATCTTTTTCACTAATATCTGTTAAATTGTCTACCTATTTAGTATTATGCTTTTACTAATTACTAGTGGGTTGCTCTATCCTTTGAAACAATGCCTTGGGACGTACATTCCTCAGTAGTCTGATCCAATTACATTTAGGTCCTGGTAGTTTTGGGATCATTTCTTCAGGTTTGTACTAACCCAGGAGGCCTCTACTCAGCTATCTCTTTCACTGATTCTCAGTGGTATACTAGCTGGGTATGGTTAACCTTGTTGCTCTAAATTAAAGAAAGCAACTGTTTCCAAGAACACCCATATGCTTGAACCTCCCCTTCGTCTGATTCAAATAAAGTCAGTGTCTTTGGAAGAGTTATAAAACTCTCTTTTATGGACTACTTCTCCCCTTTGATAAAAATCTCCAAGTCATTACTCTGGGTTCTGAGTGGAGCAGTACCTCTGGTCTTATAAAGTTTGCTGTCTGAAAGAGCTAAGGCAAGGACAATTGGGGATTCAGTACTCTCGGCCTGTATACCTAGGAAACAGTCTGTCTCTTATGGGTAGAGATTACGTACAAGAAAGGAGCCCAGGACATTTGACATCACTCACCAGAAATTTAGCCTAAGGTGTTTCACATGGACAGGGTGAGAAATGCTGTTGTCTTGCCCATCCCAGTGAGATACAGTAACCTTCAATTGAGAACTAAGGAGAGGGGGGGAAAGCAAGCCCCATCTATTTAGCCACATTCATCTGGAGTAAGGCGTCCATTTAGCTGAGCTGGGGACTGATGGGAAAGGAGGTGATATAGCTTGGCTCTGTGTCCCCACCCAAATATCATGTCTAATTGTAGTCCCCAAATATCTGGGGAGGAACCTGGTGGGAGAAGAGTGGATCATAAGGGCAGTTTTCCCCATGCTGTTGTCATTAGAGTGAGTTCTCACTATATCTGATGGTTTTTAAATGTGTGTGACAGTTTCCTCCCACCCCGCCAGGCTCTCTTCTCCCTCCTGCCACCATGTAAGACATGCTTGCCCTTCACCTTCTGACATGATTGTGAGTTTCCTGAGTCTTCCCCAGCCATACAGAACTGTGAGTCAATTAAACTGCATTCCTTTGTAAATTACTTAGTCTCAGGTAGTTATTTGTAACAGTGTGAAAATGGACTAATACAAGAGGTAATAGGTCATGGCTCAGATATCACAGATTTTGGCTTTTCTTACGGAAACTTAATAGCTTTTCTTAAATAAATATTTCTTCATTTGCTTTAGGCCTTCAGGGCAAACCCCAGAGACTTTACATGGTTTTTCAATAGTTGACCCAGTTTTGCTTGTTTTGCTGGGGAGTGGTTCTGTGGAGCTTGTCAGACTACCATCTGGAAGTGTGTACTAATACTTTGCTGTACTAGTCCATTCTCACATTGTTCTAAAGAACTACCTGAGGCTGCATAAAATATACAGAAAAGACATTTATTGACTCATGGTTCCACAGGCTGTACTGGAAGCATAGTGGCTTCTGCTTCTAGGGAGGTCTGAGAAGACAAAGGGAGTTTAAAGCAATGCACATACCCAGAATTGTAGGATGAGAGTGAGAGCACAAGGAGGGCTGGTGGTGGGAAGTGCTACATACTTTTCAATAACCAGATATCTGAGAATTCTATCGGAAGAATAGCACTGGCGGGGGGCGGGAGGGAGGAGGGTAGTGCTAAACAGTTCAAGAGAAATCACTCCCATGGTCTAATCACTTCTGACCAGTCCCTATTTCTAGCATTGGGAATTACATTTCAATGTGAGATGTGGGCAGGGACACAGATCTAAACCATATCATTTGCCATATTGGAAGTCAAACTAAATGCTGTTGTATTTGTATATCCACGAGTTCAGCATCCATGGATTCAACTAATCGCAGATCAAAAATAAAGTGCTAAACAGAAAAACAAATCTGCTGTTCACCAAATGCTATGTTGCATTTATGCAAATGAAGTGTGTGTATAAGCATTGTATTAATTATTATAAGTCATCTAGAGATGATTTAAAGTACACAGAAGGATGCACATAGGTTATATGCAAACATTATGCCATTTTATATAAGGGACCTGAGCATCTGTGCATTTTGGTATCTGTAGGGGTTCTGAACTAATCTTCAAATGTGGAGGGATGACTATAAAGTCTTACTAAAATTGAAGAGCTGGAAAATATTTTGTTTTTGACCACAACAACAAAAAGACCTCCAAAGTATATATCTTGGAGTTACAAAAGACTAAAGTATTGAAAGTTTCCTTTTCAGCATCTGCTCAAGTATACCTTTTATTCTGTATCCTATCCCTTTATAATAAAAATTTTATATATATATATATATATATATACACACATGTATATATATATATATATATATAGAGAGAGAGAGAGAGAGAGAGAGAGAGAGATCAATAGCACTTACTTTTTAAGTCTACTGAAAAAAATCAATGTATATACTGTAGCTTGAAAAGGGTTGATGAATAGTCTCTGATTTAATCAATATAATAAACTCTAACATGACTGAGATTTCAAAAGTTTTTCTGTAATGGATCTTAAAAAATATATTTTTAAAATTTAAAATATTTAGTGTTCCAGTTAAATCTATATGTATGTACTAGAGAAATGCTAATAGTCTCAATAATTACAGATGATGAACTTTTCATTTTTCATATTTGTTGATTTGTTATTAATAGCAATAGAACCAAGTTATTTTTCCATTACTATGAGTGATAAAAATCTGTTATACTACATGGTTCAGAAGCCCAGTTAATTTTGAATGGTGAAATATTTTTAATATTGATATTATTCTACCACTGAAAAATGAAAAATCAGTGGTTTTTACATACCGTTTGTTGAAGAACTAGCCTTTTTACTATGTGCGTTTTTGCTCATGCTCTCACCCCAAAATAATTTCAATTATATTGAGTCTTTTATTCTTAAATTATCTCCACGATCACCTTTGTTCATCCATCTGTTGTGATGCATTGACTTGTCTGCCTACTGAAATGTGATTGAGTTTATTTGACTGAATACCAGAGTGCTTCTAATAGTACATGTACAGTTCATTCATTTTTGTGCTATCACTGATTGGCACATCCATGACCACATATGCAAAAGTAGTTCAGAATTCTCTCAAATATTCTACCCAAAATACGTAAGAGATTTTGTATCTTATACATAGATAAAAAAATACCTACATTTTTTTCCCTATAAGTTTTGGTGATATTCACTGTCAAATTTAAAACAAATACACAGACGCACATGCAGAAAGTATAATTTGGTCCTTACTGTATAAAAAAATCCTTTTGTCTATACTGCAAATGAAAACAAATTAGCTATAGGCCATGACAAAACACTGTATCTCCATTTAAGAAAAAAGGGAAACAGTTTGGACAATTTTCAACTTTGAACACCAATGGTCTTAAATTATAATTTTTCATATCCAAAGAACCATTACATTGGGAAAAATATTTAAGTAACTACATGCAGGTTTATTATTGGCATTATCAATATTTATGTAAGTAATAGGCATGTTACTAGATTGCGGGATGCAGAGGAGGCTCAGCTCCCCGATGAACTCAGCTCCCTGATGGGCTGTGCCTGATGTCCTCACATCCTTGGGCTCTCATCCACCCAAGAATGGGTAGGAGGCCCTGGTGCAGTGATATTGTTCAAGTAAATATCAGACCCCAAGAGCTTTTGCAGAAAAGCGATTTATTAGGCAGAGAGAGAGAAATAGAGACACAGAGAGAGAAAGCTCCCATGCTGTCCTGGGAGGGGATCCAGAGATGGAGTCTGCACAGATAAGAGAAAAGGGGACTTTTAATCTGGGAGTTATACTGCCCCATTCAAGTTTTTGTCCCATGAGAGGAGTTCCTCTAAACTTCCTCTGGAGTGACTGATCTTTCATTCTGACATTTGATTGGTTGCTAGGCTCACAACAAAACCCCTCCTCCATAGCTTTCACACACTTTCTAAACAAAAGAGCACACCTGGGCTCTCTACCTCCCCCTCCGCCCCCCGCACTCACGAAAGTCAGTTAAAGAACTCTAGTCTCCCAGATAGAGAGGTGGGTGTTGTTATTGTCCTGGGAAGTTCTTGCTTTTGAAACCACACCCCTTGTGGACCTAGGAAGAGAAGTTAACACATTCCCTCAGGTGGACTAGAGCAAAATGTCTGAACTAGTGATATGTATTTTCATGCTTGTAATTACAATTAAAATGCTGCTTAATAACTGGAAGCCTTTCAGTAAGTTCAAGTCTCACACCCCTTGTTAATGAGGATAATGATGCCTATGTTGTTTCAAAGATTTTTGATGCAGTACATATTAAATAATGTCTCTAAATATATTCCCTACAATTATAGAAATTTAGATATCAGAATATAAAATTTAGATATTTTCATTATTATTACAAAATAATTTAGTAGCCATGCCATTATGTAATGTAATGTGCCTAGAAATACTTGTTTCAAGTATACGCTATGTGCATGGTTGATATTTAAAGAACATTAACTGTGTTTTAAAACCAGCACTATTGTGTTTTAAAAGCAGCAAGTGAACAAGTAAGTTTTCATATGCAAATGAATTAACTAATTGAAAGAAATCCTGGAAGATTCATTTATCTGACTGTTCAGAACAATGAGACTCAAGGAAGTAAAAAGCACTTGCTTAATGTCATGTAGTCAGTGAAGGGCAGAAATGACCTTAGGATCAAGGTCTCCAAATTTTCTAGTCAAGTTCTCTTTCAAATTGTATTATTGTATACAAATATTGATTAGTTTATGACACAATTACTCATGGTTGGTTACATTTCCCTGTTCTATAATTACAAATTCTTCTTCAAGAAAATTTTAGTCCTACCTATAATGTATTCTATCAGAAATTATCTGTAACAACTTCCATTGAAAAAAACAGGTGATTACTAAAGTTCTTCAGGTATTCACCACACTTTATACAGCTTAAGATTGCAGGCATTTGAAATTGAACAAATTATACCAATTTTAAACAGAAATTCTGTCTATGTGTAGCTTTAGCTAGTGAATCAGTTCTCTGATTGTTGGAAACAAGACAAAGATTGGCTTAAGATTAGAGATGGAAACGTCCGTTGGAAGCAGTCAGTGTAGCCTAACCATACATGTTCTAAGTTTGCCACAAACATTAATATACTCGTTCCACTTTGAATGTTGTCATAAAGAAGACAAGAAAAGGATGCTATGCAAAGGCAGGCAAAAAGGCTGTATTATTCTGAGTCCGGTGAAAATAACACACACACACACACACACTTTAAGTTCTGGGATACATGCACAGAATATGCAGGTTTGTTACCTAGTAATACATGTGCCACGGTGGTTTGCTGCACAATCTGCCACCTACATTAGGTATTTCTCCTAATGCTATCCCTCCCCTAACTCCTACCCCATGACAGGCCTCACTGTGTTATATTCCCCTCCCTGTGTCCATGTGTTCTCATTGTTCAACTTCCACTTATGAGTGACAACATGCGGTGTTTTGTTGTCTATTTCTTTGTCAGTTTGCTGAGAATGATGGTTTCCAGCTTCATCCAAGTCCCTGCAAAGGGCATTAACTCATCCTTTTTTATGGCTACACAGTATTCCATGGTGTATATGTGCCACATTTTCTTTATCCAGTCTATCATTGATGGACATTTGGGTTGGCTCCAAGTCTTTGTTATTGTGAACAGTGCTGCAATAAACATAAGAGTACATATGTCTTTATAGTAGAACTATTTATAATCCTTTGGGTATATGCCTAGTAATGGGATCACTGGGTCAAAAGGTATTTCTGGTTCTAGATTCTTGAGGAAACACCACACTGTCTTCCACAATGGTTGAACTAATTTATACTTCCCCAACAGTGTAAAAACATCGCTATTTCTCCAAATCCTCTCCAGCATCTGTTGTTTCCTGACTTTTTAAAATCGCCATTCTAACTGGTGTGAGATCATTTTAAGCAGAAAAACAATATATACTTAACAACAGACAAGTGAAGCTATTTGTATATCAATGAACTCAATTTAGAAGTTCTACTTTCTTCAGATGCCAAGTGTAATGAATTTTGCTATAATTCTGTTTAATTTTCTATTTTGTAAGCTGTCAATCAAAAATGTATTTACAGGTTAAAAAATGCTAATTTCTTGACAGTAAATAAAAAACAACTGCCTCTTGGCAGTTTCAAATCAGAACTTTCAGAATCATCAGGTCACTCAGTGTTAAAATATGCCATTAGCCGACAGACAAAATAGAACCCCCGTGGCTAATTGAAGTTAGTTAAAATAGAGTCAGGTAGCCATGAGTGGGTGTGGGAACTGTCACATACTCTGTTCTTGGAAAGATGTTTAAAAAGTGTCATAGGATTTCCCTTTATAAAATCAAACCATAACCAGTTCCTGTTGTGAGTGCCAAGTTAAACTGCAGCTTTAAACTGCCCCCATCCCATGGCTATTTGAAATACACGTCTTAAAGAAATTTTGGTTTGGGGCTTACAAACAGAGCCTGACTAGTTTGACCAATTAGAAGTGAACATGTGTGAATTCTTCATTTGTATCAATGGATCTGATTGAGAACTGAGGTGAGAACATTCCTTACTTAAGCCAGACCCTCTTCTTGTTCTTTAGCGAGCACACTTTCACTTGTACTGAAGGATGTGCCTCTCCAACCTGCAGACTGATTTTTTAGGAAATAAATCTCCCTCATTTTTCCTCCTCAGATTTCATGTCTTTTGTTAACAGGCAATTGCATAACAAATAATGCATAAAACAACTCCAATCCCTTATGCAGTAACAGCTGATCCTGGAGCAATGAGTGGGTCAGGAATCCTCTGTTCAGTGAAAAAAAAAAGAAAAAAGAAAAAAACATAACTTGTGATTCCCCAAAAACTTAACTACAAATAGCCCACTGCTGACTAGAAGCTTCAGTGAAAACATAAACAGCTGATTAACACATTTTGTATGTTACATGTATTGCATAATGCATTCTTACAGGAAAGTAAGAGACTAGAAAACATTATTAAGAAAATATTAATGAAGAAAAAATATATATATTAGTCATTAAGTGGAAGTGGATCATTACAAATGTCTTCATCCTCAATGTCTTCATATGCAGTAGGCTGAGGAGGAAGAGGAGGTATTGCTGCTTCAGAGATGGCAGAGGCAAAATAAAATCCTCATGTCAACCTTCAGTTTAAACTTCCATGTTGTTTAAGGGTCAATTGCTCAAAGAGTTGGTGAAGATGCCAGGAAACCAGAATCCTCAACCACCAGTTAATCTAGATGTGATTCATGTTTTATCCTCAGAGGCTTCAGTGGTGTTTACAACCTTCTAAATTTCAAATGGAAACTCACACCAATCCCCAATTGCTTGCTAATCTTTATTAATATTTGGTCAGTTCCTGAATGATTTGAGAGTGAATCATAAATGCTTAATAGAAGTTTACCTTTGAATGTCAAATGTTCCCCGTGTAAAGTGTTTTGTGGAGTAGGTACTCAAAAAATACTATGTCATGTTTTTAAGTGCAGGAAGTGATAAGAACAATTGCAATACACTACATGTAATGCTAGATACATATCTCATGTAATTAATTTAAATAACTAATGTACTCTGTGTGCATAGTTTGCAGAGAATGCTAATTGTCACAGATAAAGTAAAAACTGTCTTGATTGCATGAGAAATTCTCATCACTACTGCTGCTTTGAACATGATACGATGCCGTCATTTTGAAGAAAACAGAGAGGGCCACTTATTTCCTACCTCTTCCTTTCCAAATTTTTATATTACCAGTTTATTGTAGTTTGAAATATTTTCTGGGGTATATATTTTACTAGTATCTACTATAACCAAAAATGTCAATCTCAGAATCCTAGGCATGGAAATAAAGGAAGAGTGAGAGAGAGAATCACTGTCCTCATTGAAGATGTGGGTTTGTGAGATATGAATCGTATTTCTTTTAACTGGTATTTTAATGATTAAAATGGAAGAAGAAGATACAATTTAGGTAACTCTAGGAAGTTAATTTCTCTTTCATTAGAGAGTTTACATAATTTAAAACTAGAATATTTTTAAAATATTATTTTTGCCAATATAGATATTTATTTACACAATTAATGAATGGCAAACCAGCCAGAGACATTAGTAAATTTTTTAAAAAAAACATTTACATATGTGAATTATTACTTCAACTGTAATAAGATCAAATAAAAATATTATTAATAATTTTGGCTTGGAACCATTCTGGATTCCACGGTAAATCTTCAGAATCTATTGTGATTAGATTATATCTTACACATGATTTGCCACAGAGAATATAGGCAGAACTGTGATGATTTTGTCTTTATAGCTACTCTCTTTGTGTCCAGTACCCAGTGTGTCACTGAAGTATATGTCTAATCAACCCTTTTTCAAATCTGCACTTTTAACATATGAGATGCTAGGATAAGAAACAAACAAAAAGATTCAAAACCACAGAGAACTAGTTTTAAACAGGCGATTGTATTAGGAGTAAAATAATTAACCCGGTTTTGTGATCAATGGAAGACAGCATGCCCAGTGTTGACAGAAGGAGGCTGTAGTTACCTGTAGATGCAGAAGTCCTATCAAATTGGGATCATTCTTTCCCAGCTTTTAAGTCTTTCAGGGTAAGAAACAGATCGAGTTCAGATCACCCTGTCAGAGCACTGTTTAAATGAACAAACGTTGCATTTTCAGCTCTGCCACCGACCTGAAGCTTATTATAGCAACCTATTTTGCCCAGTTCTGTCATTTAAATGTTGTCATTAGTTTGTGATAGATGGAGTTTTCAGACTGTTTTTAGTTTCCTTTTAGGTTTTCTCTCACTCAGAATAATTTTCTAATTACTCCAAACCAGCATATCCAAGCCTTTTACACACCTATTTAATTTATTATATGTAAGGAATTAGATAATTGTAATTTTCCTCTTCTCCCAGGACCTTTACTGTTGTTTTCTTTACAATTTAAACAAAAGCCAGTGCTATTACTGTAAATACAATGGTAGCCTGGATGCAATTCTGTAGAATGGATTCAAACATGCAATTACTCTTATATGTGTTATGAGGCACAATCCAACATATAATTATAACTCATGAAAGCATGTGGTTTCAGTACAGATTTTCTTCTTCATTTCTAAAGTAGGAATTGATCGTTAAGAATTTATATTGAACAAAATAAGAAGATAACTGAAAAGTAGACTTTACATATTTTATTTTGTATTACAACATTTTTTTCTTAAGAAATGGGGGCTTAGTATATTGCCCATGATGAAGTTCAGTGGCATTCACAGGCACAGTCATGGCACACTGTCGCCTCAAACTTTTGGCCTCAAGCAATCCTTCTGCTTTAGCCTACCAAGTAGCTGGGACTACAGGTATACACCACGGCACCTGGCTTTTGTATGTTTTCTTATACTGACCTCCTAGGAGAGTATTTTATAGCACTAAAAATAAAAAATAAAAAAAATTAGGGTCAATGATACTTGATGTTCTCATTTAATTTTACTAACAATAATGTTAGCTATAGTAAAGTATTATAGTAGAAGTCAATTACAGTACCATTTCTGAATCCTAATTCTTCATTTTACTATATACAGAAAGTTTACAATAAGGCAACGTGCATTTTTTTAACAAAATAGTATGACGCAAATATGTACATGACAAATATCAAAACCTATGAGGAAACAGTTTTGAGGCAGACTGACTAAAATCCAAATAATTTTTGGAACAAGAACGTTAAGTAATGCCTATATTATCCTGATAAAAGTAATGAAAATACCAGTGCAGCTAAAACAACATCCTAAACTCCTAGGAAGTAACAACATATGAGAATTAATAAAAGGTTTTCCTTGACAAAAAAAAAAAAAAGGTGAAAATAGCTTGCTCAAATAGTGTCTAAGGAAGGGATGGCACTACTAAGTTATAAAAACAAGGGCAAAATGTGCAAATATTGGGGAAAACAGTGTGATCAGAATTTCTGAGCAGAACATGTGGCCATACTAAGATAAACAGAAAAGGAAGATGATGAGGTTGAACAGGCATTGTGCACAGCACTGAGTTTGCCAGGGCTAGCCCTTTAATGCTGTCTTTAATTGCCGTACTTGGGAGCAGAAAACATAAGTGCATTAAAAAAATGCCATATGAATTGATACAAATTTCAAATTATGATAACTTCATTGCCCTTTTGCCAGTCATTTACTATGACTTAAATTGAATTACAGAAATATTCACTGAAACAAAGTTATTGATTAAATATTGTTATTTGGATAAAGTAAATTGTATTGTTTACTCCATAAAACACTTTATTATTTTTATCTTTATATTGTATATACAAATGATTTTTGTCTAAATATATTTTTAAATCCACATAAAAATTGTTTAAAATAATTGTCTTTTCCCTTGTTAGAAATATTTTCATTAATCTGGCTAGTGGTCTTTGTACTTTGTTGATATTTTTGAAAAACCAGCTCCTGGATTGATTTTTTGAAGGGTTTTTTGTGTCTCTATCTCACCACTCTTATTCAGTATAGTATTGGAAGTTCTAGCCAGAGCAATCAGGCAGAAAAAGAAATAAAGCATATTCAAATAGGAAAGAAAGAAGTCAAATTGTCTCTATTTGCAGACGACATGATTGTATATTTAGAAGACCCCATCATCTCAGCCCAAAATATCCTGAAACTGATAAACAACTTCAGCAAAGTCTCAGGACACAAAATCAATGGCAAAAATCACAAGCATTCCTATACACCAATAACAGACTTAAATAGAGCCAAATCAAGAATGAACTGCCATTCACAATTGCTACAAAGAGAATAAAATACCTAGGAATACAATTAACAAGGAATGTAAAGGACCTCTTCAAGGAGAACTACAAACCACTGTTCAACAAAGTAAGAGAGGACACAAACAGATGGAGAAACATTCCATGCTCATGGTTAGGAAGAATCAGTATCGTGAAAATGGCCATACTACCCAAAGTAATTTACAGATTAAATGCTATTCCCATCAAGCTACCAATGACCTTCCTCACAGAACTGGAAAAAACCACCTTAAACTTCATATGGAACAAAAGAGAGCCCACATAGCCAAGTCAATTCTAAGGAAAAAGAACAAAGCTGGAGGCATCACACTACCGGACTTCAAACTATACTACAAGGCTACAGTAATCAAAACAGCATGGTACTGGTACCAAAACAGAGATATAGACCAATGGAACAGAACAGAGGCCTTGGAGGCAACACCACACATCTACAACCATC